>BJBW01004869.1:9594-72623 GCA_004320125.1 Scolopax mira
TGTGTCCAAGACAAAGATGAGTATTTATGGATATCAGGAGAGTAAAAGTCCTGAAGGTTTGAACACCCTTCAAATACCAAGAGATGGTAGATACTTTCAAGATAGCATATCTTTTGGGTACTGTTTGTGGTTTGGGTTTGTTTAAGTGTATCTGTATTTTTAAAAAGCCATTAGACAGCATGAAATGAGACTAGAACAGACAATTTGCCATGGAAATACCTAGTCTGCATCACTTATATTTTGGCTAATGGAGTGTTTCTTTACATTAAGTTTCTGTGTGAGTTAGCAGGGAAGGCTGTTTTGAAATACATGCCTCATTTGAAAGGTGAGAATGACCATCACAAAGAAAAGAGGTAGAGTTTTCTGCCTGGCAGCTTTGCAATGTCTTAGAAATATTCTGCATATTTTCTACAGTATTTCTGTGGGGAATAGAGGTTTTTGGAGATATTTTCTCTATGACTCAAACTACGTGCTTTTCCAGTATCTTCATCTACACATCTGAAATGTAACGGTGCTACAGTTTGAATCAGAAATCTAAAAAGTCACGAAGAACAGGACATTGCAATGTATTACATGAGGTTAAAGAGAGGGAAATATAATTGTGCTACATATATTATCCTAGCAATGTCATTTTAAAGTTATGAAAGTAAATCTAAACCCTTCTTGTTGGAAAATCAGGCCCAGAATGTTTAACAAGATATGGAACAATTGTTCTTCTCTATAAAGGTCTTGGTATCTTGCCAGATGAGTGAATACTGATCTTTCATTAATATGACATTTTTTGTTAATATTGCTACTATTAAACCTGAAAAAAAAATGAGCAATAAAAAGAATAGAGTTGTCCTTATCATCATCATTTTATTCTGTAATATTACGTGAAATCCTAGCTCTGTATTCAGGTAACCACTATTATCCAGGTTGACTGGATTTGACTGACATTCCTAATATTCTTTGAGATGTTTCAGACACCTTATGTTTGAATGAAGGATCCAGTGTGTTAATACCCCTTATCCTAGGAAATCTTTTTGTTTTATAAGTGTTTTCACTCCAAAACAATCGCTTTAACAGGTGCTGTATTTTCACGCATCACCTAAAACTTAATAATAAAATAAATCCTACTATGCAGGATTTTACAGTGTTGTTTCTACTTTTGACAGTAAATATACCTGAAACACCTGAGGTGGTAAATTAGAGAGTAACATGAAGCAGGCAGAACACAGGGGGAGCTGGTAACGGGAGAAAACCGCCAAAACTCCATTTTTATCGTTGCCCATAATATTTTCAGACATTGCTTAAGTAATTTTAAAATATACTACGCAGCTTTCACTTCTAATTGTCACCAAGTAGATGAAAGTAATGCTTTGCTGTATTGAAAAACATTTGGAATTTTTTTTAATCTGGATAGTTTATGTAATACTACTGGTTGTAGTTTTCTTTTGTTTCCCTTATACAGGTTTGAAAAGAAAGGGGAATAGTTCTGTGGGCTTCCTGAGGTCAGAATATTCTTAGAGAAAATACCAAGTTTAGAGGCTTCACTGCTTCCAAGTACAATTAAAATCACTACTTGCAATCGCCATCTTTAAGCTCCCATAAAGTTTGTTTCACTCCCAATAAATCGGTGGAATCACAAATGCTAGCAAATTATTATGGGAGGACATATTGTACCATTTTTCCTACATATCTCTGGATCATCTGAGTTGGTGTTTCAAAGTACTTAAGTTTCTATCCAAGAAAACCAGAGTTTACCTAAAAATACTAATAAGGAGACAGTACAGCTGTGTGACACAGTATTCATAAGGAGTTGAACATACCAAGAGCCTGGTGCTAAGGTATTTGGGTTTGGGTATTTTTTTTTGTTTTTTTTTTTTTCTGGTTTGATGGTTGGGTTTTTGGTTTGGGTTGTGTTTTTCTGTTTGTTTGTTTGTTTGGGGTTTTGTGTGTGTAGTTTTGTTTGTTTGTTTGTTTGTTTTAAAGTGAACCCTTATCTCTGTTCCATAAAATGAGATCACAGGAGTGAACAGAAATTTTGCCAATGAAAACTCTAAAAAATAAAGCAAATATTCCTGTACAGTTCATTCCAGTTATCTTACATAGTGCAGTTGGTGACAAACATAACAGGACACAGATTAACTCAAAGACTTCACAAAAATGTTGCAAAGAGTGCGAAACACCACTAATAATACTACAAATACAATTCAGGCACATGGATAATATAAGATGCTATAGTTCATTGGTTACTAAAACAGATACCATATAGAATGAAGTAATTAATTCTGTAGAAAAATTTTGAATAATTTTGAAAAGTGAAGATAAACTCTGATTGTCATGAGAACATTAACTACATATTTTTGCAGTTAAAAAAAAATATCACAGTATTTTTATTGACCTAAACATTCAGAAGGCAACCCAAAGTCTTTTGAATTTATTTTGCTTTTTCCATAAAGAAAAACTACATTCTACCCAGCTTGGCAAATACCAGGGGCTAAGTTAAAGTTACTGCTGTGGTATAGAGACATGAAGGGGCCTAACTTCCCCCCTGCCCCCAACTCATAACGAATAGCATAACCAGCTGTAAACAGGTGCATGAACACTTGCACCTGAACACCAAAGCAGAGTTGCATTCCTATTGGGCAATGAAAAATGCCAAGTTCAAAATAAGTGCAAAATAAATAGAACTCCGACATATCATTACCTGCCTTGTTGTAATTATTTCATTTTGCATACACTATATATTTTTTTCCTGGGAAACTTGCTTTCATGAACACCATGTTCAACCCGTTTTGGCACACTGGGTACAAATACACTGTTTTCACAAAAGTTAATCGGTGTCCTTAAAAGTATTTCACTGTCATCTACACATGCAGTGTAATCTGAACTCAACAACTGTCGTTCAGGCACCACAAAGACATCACATGAAAGGTGGTTTTGGTAAAGGTATAATTTAAACCTCTGGTTTGGCCCCTCTGTTCACACATTTTACCTTTCCTCAGAAATGGTTTGTTAAGGGAAGTGAATCTGCAGCGTAAATGACATGTACTTTCAAAGCGTGTAGCATGGAGAAATAATTAGAAGTTGTTTGCTACTGAACTGGGCACTGGGTATTTTTCAGGTAGGTTTGGTACAAGTTGTATTAGTCACTTCAACTGCTCCACATCATATATGTGTACTACAATAACGAAAATTTTAAGCCTCCTGTCAGTAGTAATGCAACCACTCAACTGATGAAGTAATTCTGTCTCTTCCGAAACTGTCATGTTATTCTGAATTTGAAATTCCTCTGTACACACGAGACTTTTGCAAAAAAACCCTAAGCAAAAGGCTAGGCATGAAGCAGCAATTGATATTCATAGAAATCAGAGTTCGGAAATATGTTTTCCACCTGATTCAGAGATCTTTATGTTAATTTTATTTTTTTGATTAATTAGTAAAATCTTAATATAGGTTCAAAACCAAAAGACTAGCCTGTAGAACTCAATCTCTTCCCTCAGTTGCTCTGCACTATAAGCAGTTATGATTTGTTTATCCAAAGAGGTTCCAAAATTATTTTTTTAACTCAGAATGGCTCTTGCTGATAATGTAGTAATATAAATTGAAGTTCACGTAATCTTATTTGGAAAATAACAGTAACCAGCATTGCATACCAAATATTATCAGCAGTTAACTGCTGAAGATGTAGTTGCTAATAGATAGTAGCTACAGGTTACTTCAAAGTCGAAATTGCTTTCTCTTTCTCTGCACACCTTGATCTTGGTCTGATTATTGTTACACCCTTTCTCCCAAAGATAATGGCAAAGACCAATATTTATACCTATTCTTGAAGGCAGAATGTATGGGAATCTGTAAGGCAACATGACAGCAAACTATCAACAATAGCAGATGGCAAGGGATTTCCTTAATGTTTCCATCCCATCATCAATGATTTCTGGCTACATTATAGATGTGTGTTGGGTCTCATCCAAAAATCCTTTGAGTTCACCTGGACATTGTAGCAGACCACACTTTCACCCTAACGCGACCAAGAGGGCACAGAAGGGAGGCTCCAGCCCAGTAGAGGACACTGTCCCTGGGACAAGGTGCTGCTGGAGCCACGAGTGGTGCTGGGACAGAGGCATCAACACACAGGTGACGGTCCTGTATGTTTGCAGCCACAGAAGAGCTCGGTTCGGTGAGCTCAGGCTTCAGGCAACAGTGTCCATCAGAAAATTATCTCTCTGCATTCTACATACATGAAGGAAAGCAGATAATTTTATTGAGAAATTTTCTAAACTGTTTAAAGTCTGCAAAATGCAGGTTTAAAAGGTT
Source organism: Scolopax mira (assembly GCA_004320125.1). NCBI lineage: Eukaryota > Metazoa > Chordata > Aves > Charadriiformes > Scolopacidae > Scolopax > Scolopax mira. The sequence goes on from BJBW01004869.1 coordinate 13,897, forward strand.
AACATGTGGTTTATATAATGCATAAACTATTAATTGAATTTAATTCTTCCCTTCAAGAACAAAACACAGAAGACTTTGTTTATTTTAAAGGCAGAGACAGCATTTTATCAACTGTTGACAGTCCTGGACTCTTGAAATATGACATCTATCAAGCCAAGCTGAGTTACACCATAACAAGACATTCTTAGTTCTTTCATTCTGGCATCTTGGTCAGGAAGAAGTTGAGGAGGATGCTTTTTTAACCAGTTCCACTATTTGTTCTTTCGGGCTACTGTCTCATTGACTCCAAGGACCTGAAAATAACCAAGGCCAGTGGTTATTTTCTCGTGGGGCAAGAACTAAGAGCAGGGGAAATAGAGAAACTTCATGTTAGCCCTTCAGTAGCTGAGGTGACATCCAACCAGCCTTTTGAACGTTCTTAGACAGCTTTCATGTTTCCAAAGCAACACAAGAGAAAGCCACAAGGTAGTCAAGTTTGAAGTTACTTTAAGTCCTTTAGTCATGACCTCTTCTTTCTAAAAGAGAACACTATTACAAAAAAATAAAAAAAAGCAGCAACTAGAAATAAATCATGATAATTCCTACTATGTGTATGAAATACAGAATTTAAAGGAACAGGTTTAAAAGAATACTCATTAACTGCCTCAGTAACAGGAATAATAACAAACTTAAATTTGTGCTATTAAAAATAGTGAAAAATGCTTTTGACTGAAAATATTAAAAAAAAATAATCTAGCTTTCAATCAAGAAAATCAGTCCCACACCTCAAAGTTTTCAAATTCCTTTAAAAATTTTGGAAATGTACGTTGTATTACTTCATGGGATTTACTTGTATCAAATACAGTTTTGTTGCAAAGATATTAGTAGAATTATAGCTTTGAAATCCATTTTATCAAGGAAGGTTGCTGCTACAGAAATAATTAATGAAATCTCCTTCCATATAGCAAATGGAAGCTTAAAAGTTAAAAAACTGAACATGGCAGAAAAATCACACGAAAATGCCCCCCCAAAATATAACAAAGGCCAGATTTTAAAATTGAAACTTGTTCTGAAAAATAAAACTGAGTCATCTTGATGTATAAGCATCTTAAAATACCATTCTTGTCACTGGGATTGTCACTAGCATTTGAAAGACAAAAGATGGCTTAAAAGATAGCCAAAGATAGTTTTAAAATCAATTTGCATGAAACAGGAAACCAATTTCTGCAATACAGAAATGACTTGATAAACCACAGGTTTGGCTATTTTTGAAACCTTGAGCCACACAGAGGACTACAAATAAGACGTCTGCAAAAGTGCCATATGCTAATCAAGCACAACTGAGTTTAACACACACTGGCTAAAATTACTGTTTATCCAAGGAACACCAGAACTGTCTTTTACCATACAGACAAAGGTGAACTATACAGAAGAAATCCCATCACTTAGAAAAAAAACCCACTGCACTGGATTAAAGTCTAGAACTACATAGGTTTTGGGCTCTAAGAAAGAAAAAAGAATCTATTGTGTTGTGAAGAGAGGTACATTTAGATTAGACTTAAATATATAAGCTTATTCTGCTTTTCTCCAAAAAGTCTTATTGGAAAACAAAAGTAGCATGGAACACGTTAATAAATAGACAACATTTTCTGCCAAAAATCTGTTATCATCTTAGTTTTGTTCTGTTTCACCTTCAAAATAAAAGCTAACAACAACAAAATCTCATCTGAGAAAGAGCTGAGGGTTTTTGAGGGTTTTAGTTTTGTTCCTCCCCTCACAATAAATGACTTGCACATTTTATTCTAAATTGTCATAGGAAGAACATTCAAGTTTTCAAAACTAGTATAAGTTTATCACCACAGAATGAAAGACTCCTCCTGTCTTCAGTACTCACTTGTACATATCAAAATCCTGGAAGCCACCATTCCAAAATTGTGCATAATCTTTTTAACAGAAATTTCTTTGCATTTTGCAGTATTTGGAATTTGATTCTATTTGGAAATCTTCCTCAAATATGTACACATTTTTATACCTATTTTGAAAGTGAAGAATTAATTCTTCCTATGCCTCCACATTAGGTGTGCATTTATATTATTGTGATAAAAATAATTTTCTTCCTCCACAGGTTACTTTGTCTTGCCCATTCTTCTAGATCATACTATTTACTTGCTCTACTACTCATTTTGTTGTATCAGTCACTGGCGGAAAAAAAAATATATCTATTTGACATATTGTTTATAATTAATTAATCCTTATATAATTATTCTCTATTCTATATCCAAAGAGTTAAAATTTCCATAATAAGAACTGCCATCTATACTGAATTCTTTAACTCAATTTCGGAACTTTTTTCCTATATCCAAATGCTAAGAAAATTTTCTTACAGGATTTACTTGTCTGATATGCTCTGTAAGGCCAGAGTACACTTCAACTTATTGTTTTGACAAGATTAATCTGTATCAGCTCAATTAAAAAAAAAAAATTATTAAGTGCTGCTATGAAGCTAAAAAACAGTATGAGTTTATATATATAGTCTGTTTGATAAAATAAGTGCATAAATTTTGTCCAGACTTCCTTGTGGTATGTGACTAAAATATATCAACACCAAAGATGAGTAAATGGAGGTAGAAATAATGAAAAAAATACCATAATTAACATATTAACTTATAACAGCCATTTGATTTTTTTTGATAAATTTTGACCATTGAAGTGTATCAATATCTTTAACAAGCAGTGATTTAGAAAAGGTTAAGGTTTATGAAATCTGTTTGCATAACTTTGTTTTTTGAAGGCAAGGGATTTGTGGATTAACTGGGACCCTCTTCAAGTAGGTGTAAGTAATTTCATAGTGTTATTTGTGCTTTCATCTTTACAGGTAATTTTACCAGAAGACATAAACTTGCATGAAAGTAGAGTGTGATCATTGTAAATCAAACCAGAATTTGAGTTTTAAAGAAGGAAATAAGCCAAGTTTAAGCCTAAAACCAAATGATTTCTGTGTAGCAGGTATCTGACATGGTTTAGCTAATATTTACACTATCAAATAATTACATAGTTTTAAAATAAAGACTCTCTACACAAACCAAAGTGAAAGAAACAAGAAAAATCCTTCTGCAAAACCTTTAAATGACAAACATAAACCTTTCTCTGAAACATTAATCTTCAAGTTTTTCAAGAGAAGCTATTCCAATTTACTGCCCAAATCAGAAGGTAGAGACAGAAAGCAGGGATGGGTTTTTTGAGACTTTTTGGTGTTAAGGAAAAAAAAAATTAACATGGAAAACAGTGTAGTACAGAGCAGTGGTCACTTAGATTCCAGAGAAGACGATTAATTTTCAGCTATAGTGCAGTGGGTAGTGCAGAGAAAGAAAGTGCAGATAAACAGCTATCAGAGCAAGTATTACAACGTGTATCTGCCCTGTGATTTTCCCTGAAACACTTAGTAGTGCAGCTACGTGTTTAATCACAAGAGTGAGATTAACTCAAGTTATTTAGGTCCCTAAAAATAAGCACACATGAAATAATCAAAACATCTAAATCTTTAATTCCCATTTAACTAGTGTGCTTACATTTTTACCCTTCAATAGATACTACTTTCAGCTTAAACAAGCAAGTCCTTCAGTTTATGGAGTGGGAACTGCCAGATCCCTTTAAACAAAGGCTGGGACAGTAGTGAAAAAACAAGAAAGTCCACTTTAATCTGAAAAAGATGATTTGAATGAGTTCTAACTCAATCCCTCTGGTATCTGACCCATTGTGAGGCAAGGAATGTAGTAACACAAACATTAGATTCAAAGTGCTGGACATGAAAAGGCTAACCTTACGCAGATGCTATGGAACCAGCACTAAGCAAGATTTTAGTATAAAACAAACATAACATTACTCAGTCAGAAGTGGGGTTTAGCAGTCAAACTTCATGGACTGTTTAAGCAGTTGGCTTAAGAAAAGAGGACAGGGAAGAGGAAGCAGCAGTTAATCCTCCAGGAAGAAATCTCATCTGGCAATTTCTGAGAGAACAGACCTAGCATGAAAAGTACAGTTTCAAGATCTGTTTCTCCAAGGGTGTCTTGTTTAGTCATAAATGCTGTAGATAAATAATAAGGATGTGTATCTTCTGAAAGGCAGCTATTACTGCAAAAAATCCCTCCTTACTCCCCACAACTGCTTGGTTGTATGAAACACTGCAAGGCAAATTCTTTGCAGAGAATTCAATGTTGGTCAGCAACTATTAATCATGAATTTCAATGCTACCATACCACTGGCATAATTCTAGGTTGGTTCTTTAGCACTATTCCAGGAGATGCCTCTTCCCCATGAGCACCTACATGCTCTCGAGTCATGACCAAAAACATTCTTAGTATGAATCTATAAAAACTTCATTTCTGAAAGCTGTAAAGCCTTTTTTTTTTTTCCCCTCTGGTTTCAGAACACCATCACACTCATGGAGGCAGAAAACAGAAAAGCAACATGGGACAGAAAAAAAGGCACATGAGATGACATGGGTCAAAACAGCAGGTCAGTTACATTTTGAATCATTTATACATTTCATGCCATTATATTTTAGGCTGCAAATTGAAATCAGCCTATTGGGTGATTGTTGCAGGTCATGGATAATACATCAGTTCAAAACAAAATAGCAGCCAAACCATATTTATATAAATCTAGAGAACTTATTTCTTATTGATGATGTTATACAAAGATACTAACCAAACTAGGAGTAGCCTTTTGTGCTTCAAAAATGTAAGAAAACCAAAAGGTCTCCAAAGAAGTCAGTGAACAACAGGAAGCAGGGACCACTAATGCACCACTTCATACCAAAAATCTATAATCCTTCTCCTCAGAGCATCCCAGTTTCATTTCTCCCTCTTAGACTCTGCTTGGTTTGGACATTGCATAGCTAGTTAGTACAAACTTTGCCTTCTGAAAAATGCTGTGTTTGTACTGCAGATAAGCTGGGTATGAAACTCTCTGTTCCAAGATTTGAAGGAAGCAAAGGCCAAGCTTTTGTTTCTTGTAACAACACTCTTTTCATAGAAATAAATGAATCAACTATACTGTAAACACAGAAATAAAAACCAGACAAAGCACATTTTAGTCAGTGCTTATTGATCTCTATTGTCATATTTCAAGGTACAAATCTTCCATCATGTTAATTAAGTAGAAGGGAAGTCAGAAAGGTTATTGATAGAGGAATACACAAGATGAAAAGAAATTAGCCAAGAAGCTATGCCTATGTTGATCATTTTTATGTCCTGCAAAAAGATTACATGATAAGAACAGAAGCTGAATGTCTCAGAACCACCACATTAGTACAGCCATTTCTGGTAAAGTAAATCAAATAGGGCTTCCAGAATCTAACAAAACCAGAATTTATGCCAATACAAAAGTGACACAATGCTGATTTACTTTTCATGTTTGGTTCCAGAGTCTGTCAGTCAGTGATATACACATCAGAGGCTCATTTCTTTATGGAGTCTGTGGATTCATGTTTTTGGTGCTGAAGATTTGCTTCCTCACCATCAGCAGACAATAGCCTTCTCACCTCTCTCTGGCTTTTGTTCTAAAAAGTCCACATTGATCTACCAGATCCAACCACGGGAAAAGTCTGCATTCTGCCTGATTAAACACACCACACTCTGATAAGAATAAAAGAAAACAAATGAGAAGAGAAAAAAAAAAGGGGAGGAAAGGAAAAGTTAACTTTTGTTCTGAATCTAATTCTTAAAAAAATACAGTGACTAGCTCTATAAATTCATCTTTAGAGCAACTGTAAGATCGCTATTTCCATATTAAGAAAATACTGGAAACCCTAGTCTCTTCAGTCACTTCTGATAATTTAATTAGTAGATATTCTGCAAACAATACTGGGTTGGTACACCATCCCAAACATTACCAATTACTCTGCCTGTCTGACTTTAGGAAGTAAAAGGACACACAGTGAGAAACCAACTTGTGATACATCAGTGCTTACAGGTACAAGAAGAAAACCTTGAACACATCAACATAAAATAAATGGAATTTCAGCATTTCAAATGTAGACAGAGGACTGCAGATTAAATGCAATCTGTTCACAGTCATATTCTTCCTGTTATATACCTGAAAATAGTAACAAATGTAGAGCTTATCACTAGCCCAAAAATGGCTTGAAAGATGCCAAAAGACAAAGGTTGAACCATAAACAAGGAAGTCAAAACTTAAGGTCCAGTTGTTTCCTAGCTTCAGTCAGCACAAAGCCTCCCGTTTATAAGTGTCACTGTCTTAAGAGGTATTCTGCAAATACTCATCCTCCTTGTAGGCTAGAATTACAAAGGCATTTATAATGAAAAAAGTGTCAAGAACCACGAAATTCAATTAATACATTGCTGGTGAAAGTCCTTGTTAATGGTAATTGTTAATCAGTTCTCTTCCCTGAAAAGCTATTAACTATTGGTTTTCTATCAGAAGGGGTTTTTTATACTTTTGTTAAATAAAACAAACCAAAAGACTTTAATCAGAAATGCCCATATATACTGTCATTAAAGGTTGCAATTTTCATGATTTGTTTCCATACAGTGAAATGCTTGTGAAAGAAATGGTCTAACTTCTTGAGATGACTAAGCTTACAATTTTTCCCACTACACCTTGTGATGTTTAATTTTAGCTAGGCACATTGAAACCCTGATATCAGATTTTAGCCTAAGCATTTACTGCAAGAACATGGCCAAGTTAAAATTCACCGTCAGAATTTCTTAACAAATTAATCTTTTTGACATCTTGTGCATTTACCCATATTTGAAGACTAAGTTCTGATGACTACTTACTGTGTCACTCCACCTAAAATTTAATGGTTATTTTTTGTTGGGATTGAAGCTTCAGAGAAGAATAATCAACAAAGAAACTTTGCATTCAAGGTGTAGTTTGTATTTGTAGTATATTGATTGCTCTGCAACTATTGTCTACCAGAGACTGTTTTAAGCGTGAACTGACATTATAGTAAATACGACTGTCTTTTCAACTTTATATCCCCATGTTGTGCAGGTACCCGAGGCTGACACTGAGGAACACACCCAGCACTTCTTTAACAATCAGCCTTAGAGCCAGTGCAGAGAGGGAAAACAAAATCTTTGCCCAGCCGGGTCACTCAGTAACACTTTCATCAGAAATTTTAGATATGTGCCAAGAAGCGTGAGAGGTTTAGGCAGCACTGGATACCATGCTGTGGTGTTAGCACCAGGCTGCCCAAGATGACTGCTCACACAGCAGCAATCTCAAGAGCTAAGTCTTCTCCCCTGACACAGAAGTATCAATAGAATTTATATGTATGCATTGGTCTTTATGGAATTTTTTCAAAGTTACAAAATGTATCAAAATGCAGTTCATACTGTAATGGCAAGAGGAAAATAAGAAACGATAGTAAGATTCCACTTTTGTTTTGGGGACAAACTTATCATCTTGACTCTAAACACTCAAACCCTTGATTTCTTATAAACAGTTCTTCCAAAAAACATTTGAATTTCTTAAGAGAGCTCTGGACAGCAGCTTTTGTTTACATCCAATTACCACCTTCAGCTCAAGGAAGAAAAGCACACTTGGACCTGACTTGGACACTGGGAGTTTTGTTAGAGAATAGAGGAAAGGAGTTGGCTTGCTGGTAGTTCTTTGTATGGAAAATAGACTATTGGATGGAAAGTTCTTACAAACTTCGCAGCCTCGTAATCTGGTTCATGACCATTGTTTCAAGTCCTTCAGTATTAATTGGGATCAGGTTTCCTAACATTAATTGTATCTGTAATGAAAGGAAACTTCTGGTCATGGCTCTACTCAAGTAATCTGACAGGAAGGACACGGACCTGTTGGACTGTTGGAACGGGTCCAGCGGAGGGCCACGAGGATATCAGAGGATTGGAGCACCTCTCCTATGAAGACAGGCCGAGAGAGCTGGGGTTGTTCAGCCTAGAGAAGAGAAGGCTCCAGGGAGACCTTATAACAGCCTATCAATATCTGAAGGGAGCTACAGGAGAGACAGAGAGGGACTCTTTGTCAGGAAGTGCAGTGACAGGACAAGGGGCAATGGTTTTAAATTGGAAGAGGGGAGATTGAGATTAGATACCAGAAAGAAATTCTTCACTGTGAGGGTGGTGAGGCACTGGAACAGGTTGCCCAGGGAAGCTGCGGATGCCCCATCCCTGGAGGTGTTCAAGGCCAGGCTGGATGGGGCTTTGAGCAACCTGGTCTGGTGGGAGGTGTCCCTGCCCATGGCAGGGGGGTTGGAACTCAATGATCTTTAAGGTCCCTTCCAACTCAAACGATTCTATGATTCTATGAAATAGCTGCTCTGCCTAGTTATAAAAAAATCCCAACACTTTAGTAAAAAAAGCTAGTGTTGCAGAACAGGCCTGAATATGCTTTGCCAATTAACTAGCAACACAGTGTGTTCTTTCATGTGCTCAGGCAGCATATTTAAGGCTTCTGTTCCTACTCTAGAAAAAAAGATGAATTAGAGAAAACTTTTGCCCTGCTGCCCTATGCAACAACAGAGAGAAATAGCCCCATGGCAACATTAAACTTGTGGCATTATCATCAGAACTGTTTTTGGAGGACAGTTTGAACAAAGCTAACAAGCCAACTTGGAGTGTGCAGTAGCTTCATATTTGCAGCATTCATTCATCTGGGTTTTTTTTATCCCTTATTTTTAAATACCTTCTCAAAAGCCGAGAGGGAACATTGGGGCACGTGTTGATGTCTTTAGTTGCCATTACAAATCTGAAGCCTGGGTGGCACCCCCACCTTTGTTTCACTGGCACATGGCCCACACAGCAGGGAAGAAAGGAGCACTGACAGCGCCAAGCGGTCGCCTTCCCAATCTCTTCTCCAACAAGTCAGTCTATGCATATACAAGCTGCCAGTTGTTCCAGGTTTTAACGATCTCAAATCACCCCATAAAATGCTTCAAAAAGCACCTTGCTACAAGCTTGGCACATTCAAGAGATTCCTTGGTTCCCTCCCTCATCTTCTCAGGCAAAACAGCTAAAACTTTTTTTTTTTTTTAATCTAAGCCGTCAGTTACAAATTTGTTTGTGCAGAGCTGTCTGCAAGCATCACAAAACAAATCTATTTGCATATCTATTAAAAAAAATCCCATAATGTAAAATCTGTCTTTGAAAATCACTTCAGCTGCTCCGCCCCAATAGCTTAACTTGCTTTATGATTCTTTTTAAGAGAAAGAGCAATGCTTAAAGTATAGCAATATGAATAAATGGCCACTTTATTGCACCAAAAGCTTTCTCTGATGAAGGAGAAACAGTGAAACTGTCTTTGTACACATCCTCACTTACTCCAAATAACTTCTCAAGAAGAGTTTCACTATACTATTCAGACAAGATAAATTTTATGCTCACTTTCCTGCGGTGATATTCTACAGGATTAAATATTATGCTTGTCTTCATTACAAGTCTGAGGTAAATCCCCCAGCTGATGTAAACAGGTGTAATCCTGTGAATGAATGGCTGTATTCAGCTTTACAGCAGCAGAAAACTGTGTCCTCATTCTGCCTATTTCTAAAATTGGAGAGATAAAGGACATAAGTGAACCCACTTATACATCCACAGTAGACCCACAGATGTACAAAATGAGAAAGAGCTTTAGTGTTTGGTTCTTTTTAATGGAGGATCCTCAAGCTCTTCATATCTCATTTTTCAAAAAAAATGCCTAAATAATAACAGAGATAATTCCTTATTACCAGAGACTTTCCAATTTATATAGATGGTGTACATCATATCATATGTTGTGTAGCTTTATGAAAAAAGCCTAGAAATACACTAACTTCAAACTCTCTTCCTTATTTTAATTTTCTTCACAGAAAGTATATATTTAAAATACAATTTTTTAGATTTTTTTTTAAAAAGCAGAGAGTAACAGTTTGGTGGGTTTTTTTGAAAGAAGATTGAGATGGAAAAGGAAAGCATGAAAGAAATGGAAGTAATTAATATCAGTAAGATCAGGTCATTGGCATCAGCAAAGAAAGTCATGAAATGTCTTATTAGCGAGTGATAAGCCAGAGTATTAAAAGAATCAGTTAAGAAAAGTTCAGGTACTGAAAGTACCTGAAAGTCAAACAACTTGTTTTAAGAAAGGAACTGAAGATGGTTGTTTTTTGAGGGTAACAAAATGTCTAAAAACGGGATATCTATTTGTACTTCTTTGAATGGACCTCACTATTTCCTTACTGAGGTAACTGAACAAGCCAGTAGCACATCCTGTGTGAAAAGCACGTACAAAACTACATTCGTCCAGAGGTGAAGGAAAAAAAAGATATAAAACCCCCACGTTTCTTACGTCATTTAGTTAAATTAGTCAAAGAACAAGGCCAAGCCACTCTCAAGAAGAATAAAATGTCAACGTTTGGAATAAACTTCGTTCAACTTAGTTTTCGTCATCCTTGAATTCTGAAGATTTATGTTCTCCTTGGATTTTTATAAACAAAAATTAAAAGGGCATAAATAAAGACACAGAGTTCCTTAATACTGAATGACTTAATCTTTTGTCTTTTTGACAGAAAGAAAGAAAATATATCTGTGTCACCCAGAATACACTTGCTATTTTTACTATTGTTTTATTTCTAAAATAACATGAAGTTTAGTCAAGGGAAGTGAGCAGCAGCAATCAGCACCTCATACCAGTCATTCCAGAGAGCCACAATAAGTGGTCAACTCAAATGCTGTAGCAAAACTAGGCTTCTCTTTCCATAGTCCTTTGTTTTCTCAGAGACAATGCCCAGAGTCCATCCATTTTTTAAGGCAATCATTATAGTAAACCCACGGATGAATATAATTATACTCTCGATTGATACACATCAGAAATTGCCTTTCTGAAAGAATGGCCATAATCCAGTCTGTAATCCGTCACTGTGCCACTGAATAAAAAAAGAAATATTTTGGCTTAGCAAGGCCCACAGGGCAAGATCCTCTCTTTATTAATTTTTGTCTCTTTAAAGCTTCACTAACAGAGTTTGCCCTAGTGAGGATCCTGGAAGAGAAAGCATGCAGACCTTGTATGTCTCACCCTTTGACAAAATAGAATAAGGCGACAGGAGTCTGGAACATCAATCTGTGACATAGCATTGATAGTGGTTCACTTAAATAATTCATTAGTTTCCTTCCTCAGGTTCAGCAGAATGTTTTGTTAGGGTGAAGAAAAGATTGAGTAGATGAATACCCCGACATAGGTGTTTTCCTTGAATATTTTATAATCTTTTCTTACAGAACTGAAAACTATGGAATAGAAAGTGATGTAGGAGCAGCGTTGGACTGTCAAAATTAAAATGTTTGGAACAAAAAAGGCAAAAAATACCAAGATTTAAAAAAAAAAACACACTTGCAATTTGGACTGGCTCATGTTATTTTACTGTTTTCATGGAATTTTTGTATTTAGTTATTTTTCTCAATGCCTAGGTAGAGAAATCAGAGCTTTAACCTCTTATGCACAGGCTCAGTGCCGACCGCAGTATGATTGACCTGTTATTCCTTATCATGGAAGGAAAAGAATTGGAGAACAAGAAATTAAGGAAAAGAGTATTGAAAACAACTACCTGAAGAAAACCTTGCAGATACACATAAGAGAGAATTTCCTTTCTAAAAAGAAGTACAAGAAAATTCTTTGCTTCAAAATATGCAAGAAAAAGGCACTGTAGGTATTAGATTGCTCTTTTGGACCCAGGTAAGACTGATACAGTTAATCTTGAATACACATTATTCTGTTCATTCAAACAAAGTTCACTAAACATTTTACTACCTTTCTTGTTAGCAGCATTCTGAAATAATTAGTATTAATAGCTGACTACGATATGAGTTTTCATAAAGCACACTGCATCACAGAGCAAAACAGAAGCAGAGCAGCAAAATTAGGAAGGCTGTTGCTTACTTGAAAGATTTATGTACATGATGTAATTTAGGATGTTTTGATGTGCTAATGATCTATTTCATTTTGAGACAGAAAAGAACATAAGTATTTAAAAATGTTTGATAGAAGTCTTAAAACAGAAACCCGGGACTAATTCTCTTTATAGAAAGTATACAGCCAGAAAGGTTGTACTGGCTCAAGAGATTGATGTGTTTAGATCTAAGTGACTTTCCTATGCCTCCCCTAAAGACAGGAGTCAAACGTGACAAATATCTAAATAATTACTATTACTTTTCTGTATATAAATATATAATTCCTAAAGATACCACCTAAATTTATTATTTTACCAGCAAGCCAGCACATTTTACGATTGAGACTAATAGGCAGCCAAATTCTTTCTCAACATGCTCTTTCAGAAAAACACACTTGTCTCTTCCAGCACTACTCAAAACTTTCTATTTATAACATTCATCTGCCTGCACAGATAACTGTGTATAATTCTCTATCCCATAATGTCTCTTCTAAATATTACTAAACTTGTGTTTTCAGGAAGTTTTGTTGTGTGGTTTTTTTTTTTTTTTAAATCAGATTAATTTAGGTCAAATTACAAAACTGATATAATATCACAAAGGTCTAGAAAACTTTCTATGGTTTCTATGCATTTATGATGGTGTAACAGTGACATAAACACAGGTTTATTAATAAAAGAAAATTGTAAGCAATAGCTTAGAGACCATGTACTCAGTGACATCATTTGTTTCCTTATTGCATACTGTCTAGACACAGCTATCAGATCTTACAGTAATGTCTCTGTTCAAACATGGAATACAAATGTATTCTGCATTACTAGAGGAGCACCCTTTACTTACCATCAAAGCTATCAATTTGTGGCCATCAGTCTGCCATACTTACAATACTCATGACCTTCAGACTTGTTCTTTTAAAACAGGTTGTTATAACAGCATCTACAGACATATCCCCGGACTTAAATTTTCAAGAAACCTTAAATACCTCAGTGACCTCCCCATCCACACTTAGTCACCTGGCATCCTGTATTATACTGGAGATCTGTCAATTTATGCTCGTTATTCAAGGGGAAGAAACAGAAGCATGCAGACTCACTTCTCACAACTAAAATGCAAAAGTTTCATTGCTGTGTTCAGGCTTTGCAGGTGTAAGATACACCATGTTACAGGAAGGCTGTTCAAACCTGACTCCCACTCCCCTTTTTTTGCCCTTTGTTACCAGGTCTGCACCCATCTGTTTTGTAAGTAGTGACTGCACCTTTCAAACCAGGGAAAGTTTTAGTAATATCTGCCAAGGCAGCATATTCTTTGTGTAGACATGTTTCATCTACTGCTACTGAGGGAATTTGGGAAAATAAATCCACGATTATATATCATTAGAGCATCTTAACTCAGAGTTATTTGACCTACTCCACTCTTGGATTGAAAGTAAATAGCTCATTAGGGGAAGGAAGAGCACAGAAGAGAAATGATGCCCCTGGGAAAAATTATATTTCTATATCCAGATCAGTTTCCATTTTTTGTAGCCATGTGAGGATAGAAGTCATGACCCCTGGGGGCAGGGGTGAATGCCTCAGTACATTTGGCCTCTCTGCAATCTCTGAATTATTCATTATCTACAGGCTCATTTTGTATATTAATGAAATTTTGATACAGAGGGTAACAGAGAGAGAAAGATCTTCCAGTTGTAGCTCATAGTACATCATTAGGCTGAATAGCAAAAAGACTGACTCTCACTAGAAGTGAAGTCTCAACTTGGCTGAAGACATACTATGTAACATGGAGATCCAGACTCCACACACAAATAACCAAACACACTTTTTACCCTTTTCCCTCTACCAGCAATCACCACAGAAGATGTCCATTTCATTTTTAAAACTGGTAAAGTTTTTCTTATAGTGATTTGGACATAGTAAAGTCTGCAAAAATCAAAAAAAAAAATGTTCCAAGGTAGAGGTAGAATTAAAAATACCGTTGTCTGTTAGAAATAATGAAATACAATCTGCTACACTGAGGTTAGGAGACTGCTAATAACTTATATTTCTGTCTACTGCTGAATTAATCATGTTTCTTGGTGGTTTTCAGCTAAATGTTGTTTTGACATTGCATAACTAGTAGAAAGATTATTTCTGGATATTGATCTTCCTGATAGGAGTCTCTCAATTGCTTCTTGAAATGATGGAAAAATGCGTTTCTTGCCCTTCTGTTTTATAGGGGAAGATGTAAGAGACAAGGAGAACAACAGCACCTAATCTTTGTGCAAAGATTACTTCATTAGATTTGTACACTTAAGTGAACATACCATTTCAAAAGTTAGCTTAATGTAGGTGTTTCAAGTCCTGATTCTGATCCTACTGCAACTTCCTACAGAGCTTACTTACTGATGAGGGACTTCAGTTGGATCTCAAACATTAGACACAATTTCCTGTATATTGCGTCTGCCCACTTCTTGATTGTACTCTGTAGTCCTAACACAAGTAATTAAGGCAAATTGGTCATGTGGTACAGATTTTAGCACAAAGCTACAGTTTATTTAAGTTCCCTGGACATTGTGGTGCAACCATGAGTGAAGCACTTCAATTTACATAAACAGAAAATGTCATTCAGCAATCAAACTACCTTCTAAAGTTTTTAAATGAGAAACACTGGTTTAACATATTTTAAAATGCAGAAGCATTTTGATGTACAGAAATTATGAAAATACATTCAGTTAAGGGACATTCATATAGGGCTTTGCAATAAAAAAAAAAAATCATGTTAAAGCCGTAGATTTTGTATTTCCTCCCCAGTAAAATTTTGATTTCAAACCAGGAAAAGCTCTTTTTTTTTTGTTTGTTTTTTTTAAAGATAATATTACATTGCTTTGCATTCTGGTTTCATCTTATATCACAGAGTACATAATTTTATTCCTCTGTGATGTGGGATTTAGTGCTTGTCTTATTTGAGGAGAGTTTGAGTGCTATACCCTGACCCCACCCCTACAAGTTACACTACTAACACCTTACTTATGGCTCATGCTTTTTTTTTTTTTCCTTACAGTTGCAAAACAAAGATTAGGAGATAAAGGCCTTTACTGCAGGTTGAATGTTTTTAGTCATCTCCAAGCTAATAAGAGTTGAAGCAAAACACCTATCGGGATAAAAAGGTTTAAATCTCCACAAATATTTACAACTGGAATATTCAGATTAGCTTTTCTTCCTGTGAGAAACCTGACCAGCAAATACACCAGGCCCTAAAGGAAATTCTACCCTGGAAAATACAGAGGTCCTGGTCCTATCTTTCTGTATCATGAATAGCCTTCTGTTGTCCAGTGATGAAGACAAATTGTTGTAGCTGTGACACTGGCATTCATGTTATCATATTGTGTTAAAAATTATTTGCATGATAAATAGTATATAAATAAAAAAAAAAGGCCTTATTTTCTTAAAGATCTTGGCATCTCCAAAAACCCATCAACCCTTATGTTATCCACTCTGTCTTCAAGTATCACTGCTCCATTCAAACTTTCACCCAGAGTCCAAGTAACCCAAGTGTTGTGGAAACCATCATTGGTCACTGAGCTGCTTGTGGAGCCTTTGTCAGCCAAGCTTGTCTCAAGACATGAAGTTCTGAAATGCAAGACCAATGTCTCAGAACTACACTGCAAGCAATAAACTCTCGAAGACTTCAGTAACAGGCTGCATGAAAGAACTCTGTATTCTACACACAGAGTGTTAATTTAACACAGAATGTTAATTTAACATTCTGTTGTTGATGTTCTTATTCTAGTGTTATTAATCTCTGCCACGTGTTCCAATGTATCTGCAGATCCCAAATAAATATGCCTCAGGATTGGTACTCCCATCGCCATTGAAAATGGAACAATAAGTGGAAAGTTGAGTTTGTTTATAACAATATTATATCTTGCTTAACAAAGAAGATGTAGGAGAGAAATTTAACACTTGTATCCCATTGCAATGCTTTTGGTTAAAGAGGGAGCAAAAAATTATAGTTTATATTTTCCTGTTCCAGCAACTCTAAATAGATATCAAGTCTTCTAATAACATCTCCATTTTCCATTCCAAGTACATCAGTCTGAATTTCACTTTGCTTTCTCAGAGTATTCATTTTCATCTATTTGCACTGTTAGGTGTTATGATATTTAACATAATAACATAAATTAACACATCATCACAACAAGATAAGTTTTTCTTAAGTGATAATCTCTCTGTACTGAATTATATGCTTTTTATATACAAAATATCACAGTACAAGCACAGCATAATAAATTTTAATCAACAAATACCCCACAACCCGACTGAGTATGTGGACAGCAGAACGATCAGAAGGAAAAGGACATCTACTCATCTGTTGCTGCTTGTTTGTAGGTTCACACCAAGTATTTATGTTTTCATAATTTATGTATCTTATACTACCATTTGTTCATGCTTTGAGAGATTTTAGAGAAGATTTCTTTAAACTCTCTTTAAAGAAAATAAATCTGAAATCTAAAAAACCGTTGAGCCTAACTGTAAGATTCCCAAGGCTGCTATTGGAGTGGAGTCATGTAGGGCAGTGGAGCCAAAACTAACAAAACTCAGTGCAGCACCCTGTTATAGGCTGTTGATTTCTTTGAAGATTTTTATATTATTATTGCTATCTAAAAAAAACCCAAAACAACCCTAAATTCTAAGAACAAGATTTCAGTTGCTTCCCATTGGTCAAAGTTTTCATTTTGCCTATGAAACACCATTGTTGGGAAATAACCTATTCATGAAGAAATAGTGTCAATCATTTTGTATAAGCAAAAGCTGTTTATTTTTATCAACAGCCATGGCTGAGCAAGTAGAAATTCCTTTTAGGAAATGACATGTGGAAGACAAATAAGATTTGTTTATACTGTTCCATTTAGACTTCAGCCAATCCAACACAACAGTGGAAATTAAAGGGCTTGCTTAATTTCAATACTAGTAAAATAAATGTATCACAGAAAATATTAGAAGGCAAAAAATGAAATTACACTTGTTTTAAGTCATCATTCATAAAACCCCAAAATACTAAGACAACATATCAGCAATTTTTTATTCTTCCCATGGTGTAAAAGCACCAAACACAGTCTTCAAACTCTGACAACAGATTTGTCAAAGATGCTTGCTAGCATTGTTCCTGCTTTAGGAATAGTAAACAGTCTTTGCAACAAATATTTGCACGACATAATTTTTTAAAAAATAAAATATTTTTCCAAATGGAATAATACCAACAAGGAGATTTGATTTTTCTAATTTCTCTTTCTTTCAGAAGTCTGAATGAAATAATTCCACAAACAATATGTTGCTCAAGTTGAAAGTTCATTTTTTACTCTTGATCAACTGGACAGGCGAGAACAGATTATTTTGATATTTAGGGAGCATAGCAAAGTATATCACAGGCATAAATTCTTCAGTGGCACTTCTTTGGGGCAGAAGGGGTAATTTTGAAACTATGTTATTGAATCCCAGGGGAACAGACCTGACCTTGCAGAAAACTGCAAACATACAAGATAAACTTTAAAAAGTGTATCTATTGAGAAAATTCTTTTTTACAAAATTCAGTGAAGGCTTTACAAGGAGTAAAATTAAAAAATTTCTATTAAGAAAAACAGAAGTTATCTGGTTTTCTTGCAAAAGAACAAATAGCGCGACAGCCCAACCATATGAACCACTTCAGAGTGTAAGAACTGAAATTATAAGTTAAAAAAGATTTCCAAAACTTTGTTACAGTGTTAAAAATATAATTTTTATTTACATATTTACCTACTTTAGCCAAGTGAAAGTTGCAGTCTTCCACTGCAGGTTGGTTGCCCAGGAATGACACAGGATAAAGTGTCATTTACATTCAGATATTCTCCATTTCTCTTGTCTGTACTTTGTTCTAGGGGTAATAATTGAGCAAAAACACCATCAAAAAGAAATTTTCCCTTTGGAGTTGTGAAATATATATGTAATTCACAGGAAATCAGAGTAGTTATTCTTAAAAGGTATTTCTTAGATAAATGACCATCAAATCCCTTAGAAGGTTTCAAGGGCATAACCGACATTCCACTGATTGACTGCAGACATATCTTCTTGGTTATATTACACAGTCCAAGCTATATTCTGTATTTCTCATGACCATGAATCTTCAGAGAAATTAAAGTTTCGTGATGTGCATTTAATTGACATTTTTTGGCAACTATTCTAGCTATAGGTAACACCTGTCTCAAAAAAAACCTCAAAGTCCTACAACATATGCAGTTCCATCTTCACAAACCCTGATGTGATAAAAAAATAGAGAAAAGCAGAAGACGAGCCACAGTGCTAAACACTAGAGAGCACAGCTTATATACACACCCTACAAGGTCTAATACCAGAGCAGCTTCCTGGTCTGCTCTAATTTACATAAAAACTACATCATCTCCTATGGAAATTTCATCTCCCAGGTAATGCAAAGGTAAAAATCTCCAGGGGTCTTCTTCCAGTAGTACCTTATGTGCCAGAATATTCAGAATATTTTTTATTTCTTATTTAAATAGACATATGTTCTATTCTTTATCTAAAGTAAAAATTACTTCATATATTGTATATACATGACAGCAATGAATCCTATGTTTTCCGTATTGGGTCTTACAGTTTACTTGCAACAGGTTACATGAGTAACTAGACACAGATTTGAGGAAATAGTTTATATAAATGTATACTAACCAGCTGGCGCAGAATGCGAGCGGTGAAGTTGAAAACCGTGATAATCTGCACATGATTCACTGAATTTTCCTTCCTTAAAATTTGGCTTGGACTGCTTTTTGCTCTCAATCGTGTCTGAAGAAAGCTTATCCAGTTCAAGTAGCACAGCTGACATCATAAGAAATTCTCAGTATAACTCCAAATGAAAACAAAGCTGAACAAAACAGGAAGGCACTTTACGTTCAGCTTCCCCAAAGTGTAGTAGTGCAAAATGTTTTTAAGTCAATGCCTGAGAGACTGTATTTCCTTGAAGCTGTTCTTCCAGCTCTGCAGCGTTTGCTAAATGTTGAAGCTTTCCTCTAAAGTAAAAAAGTAATACTGTAAAAAGTTCTTCTATTCCTGTAGTACAACAATATTATGGCATCTCTGTGGAACTGCTGCAAAAATAGTGAGTGGAGACGTCTGTAGATCTCTGAAGTTGCGGACTAACTTTGTTTTAGGAGTCTAAGTCACATTTTGTTACCCACTGGTCCCTCTGGGAGGGGCTAAGCAATACCAATGGGAACAAGTGCATCCCGTGGGCCAGCCCAGCGGCCAGCCTGGCAGACACACGATGGAAGTGACTTGTGCCACAGTTCCGTTTCCTCCGTGAACGCTCTGGTCTTTCTCTGGGATGTGTTAGGAAGATAAATAACCACAGGCTACATCGTTCCTTGAAAACAAGTGAAGCAAGTGAATCATTTATTAGAGCCTTGAGTTTAAGAAGTTGTTGGCTTGTTTTGTTTTTTTTTTTCCAAGGAAACCAGTGCTAGTAATAAGCAAAGTGGTTTAATATTTTAAGCTTTTTTTTTTTTTTTTGAGTTTTCCTTTCCTTAGATGTAAATAAAACTCAACAGAACAAGGCAAAAAAACTGATCCGTCTCTTTCCAGCCCCAGCCCCAGCAGCATTAAGCAGCGCCAAGAGAGTCACCCACTGGCGACGGTGGGAAACTACACAGCAGCGAAAGGGGAAGGTGACAACCTGGATTCGGAGGTCTGTAAAGGCCGTTTGTGAGGCTGTATCACTGGAGAGTTTTGAGTAGGAAACTTGCTAAGCCCTAGCTGGAGAAAAGGTGGTCTAGGGATTTGTCAGCTATTAGATCCCTATCGCTTTCCTAGCTTCTGCAAGAAAAAAAAAAAAAAAAATCTATGCAGCCATGTGACTTTTACTAAACAGCCCCTTGTCCTCCAAAAAAAGCCAAATTTGAAATCCTTAAACTCAGCTTGGTAGGAGTGTAGTCTCAGAGCTGCCTCTGCTAATGTGAGTCAGACTTAAAGCAAGCTGCTGCTGGTACCCTCAATGAGCTTTGTGCAAGCAAGCAGCAAGTGGAGATTCCACGTGCTTGCACAAGAAAGGTATCCTTAACCAGTGCCCAGCTGTTAAAAAAAAAACACAAAAAAACCTCAACGTAGCAGTAGGGCACACTTCCTTAAGTTTAGGGAATTGGTAAGAAGCAATTTCTAGATGGGTTGCAATGACAGCAATGGACCTAAGTGAGGTAATGAGGATAATACTAATAAGTACAGCAACATGGAAATGGGACTGAAAAAAAAAAAAAAATCACAGGGGAAGCTTTTTGAAGACGTCAGAAATAATGTGGCAGTTGTCTCCCATTTCACTTCAATTAATGTATATGAGGGGTAGGAAAAATGCATCTTCGTGAAAGTGTCACAATACTTTAAACTTCAGAAATAGTTAAATATATGAGAAAATAAACCAATGTTTTACAATTTGGAAGGCAAATCCAGCACGGCTCACACCAAGAAAGAGAAAAGAAATATCAGCAAAACAGACCTACATTATGTCCCTTTTTTTAATAGCCCTCTATTTAAGTACCTCTTAAATATATAAGGTCTACTTATGCCATTATTATTGGCTGAAGTAATCTGATTTTATTGTCTGAGAGAAACTTCCCTGTTGACTGCTAAATTTGTAGGAAATTTTACAGGAGGTAACTGTCCTATCAATATATCCCAAACAAAATCCATAGCTTGAATTGCACTTACCTATTTAAAATATGCAAAAGAGGTATTTTACAAGGAGTTATAAGTACATAATATGCAGTACAAATCCTTATCCCAAGGTTTTGTGTTTCTCCAATGAACACTAATCTCAATGTGATTTAATTTAAAAATTAAGTATCTTATTACTATTGCTGCTATTAAGTTTTCCATGTAACTCTGAATATGTAGATCAGTCAAGGGCATATTAAGTCTTTATCAGTCTGTGATTATTTCTTCATTTGTATAAGTGGGTTTTTCCCCTCCTTGATTTTATGCATTTATGCATATAGCAAAAGAGCATGTACCTTGGAAATTTAGACAGTGTTTTGTTTAATACAAGAAGAGTGACTGTTTATACTGTAAAAAGGAAGTGTTAATATGACTTTCCTTTTGTCCAACACATCAGTGTTTAGGAATTCATGCAATGTAAGATCCAAGCTTAATGGCCTCCTCTACTTGGACAGAGTTGTGTCCATTCCCATAGACTATTCTAAAATATTATAGCCTTGTTAGGGAATGGAAATGGCATCTGAACCTCTCTTGTCATAGCCATTTGAATTACAGATAAACAGATTCTGAAAAAAAACCACACCAAAACCAGAGGAGCAAGGGACATCACCTTACCAGAACAGGGCTGAAACCAACAAATTTATTCTCTTCTGCTGTGATCCAATCAATATTTGCTTACATTACACGGTGGAAATGCTCCAACAGTTAGGAATATGGGAAATAGCCTACAGATATTGTTTCACAGCATCTGCTCAGGAGTGCAGATCTTCATTTGAATGCATATTCAGCACTAGGGAGGAAGCAAATATAAATCTCCCACCTCTCATACACCTGCTAATAATTTACTACATTTTTCAGCACACAAACTCTACCTGAACAGCAATTAGCAATGCCTTAGCAGTCAGAAGAAACTAGATTAAGTTAAACAGAAAAAAAAAGAGCAGAAACTTCAGTGCACTCAAAGATAAGAATTTGGTCTCGCTGCATATTTTCAGAAAGGGAGAAACCAGGTATGCAAAAGAAACATTAAGACATACATTTATTGATAGGTTCCATGAATTTCTCTCTCATTCCTAGAGATGGCTGTTGACACAACCTAAAACTGTGAAAAACAAAGATAAAAACTTCTGAATTCCTAACAAAAATATCTAAGGGACAGAGTGTAATCTAGGGGACAGAGTGTATCCTCAGCAAACTTGCTGATGATACCAAACTGGGAAGGATGTCTGACACCCCGGAGGGCCATGCTGCCATCCGGCGAGACCTGGACAGACTGGAGAACTGTGAAAGCAAGTACCTCATGAGGTTCAACAGGGAAAAGTGTAGGGTCCTGCACCTGGGGAAGAAGAATGTCAGGCACCAATACAGGTAAGGCCCGGATCTGCTAAAGACAAGTTCCAAAGAGAAATATCTGGGGGTCCTGGTAGACAGCAAAACAACAATGAGCAAGCAGTGTGCTCTTGTGGCCAGAAAAGCCAATGGAATCCTGGGCTGCATAGGGAGGAGCATGGCCAGTAGGTCAAGGGAAGTTGTTCTCCCCCTCTACTCGGCACTGGTGAGGCCACAACTGGAATACTGCATCCAGTTCTGGGCTCCCCAGTTCAAGAGGGACAGAGAACTACTGGAAAGAGTGCAGCAAAGGACAACGAAGATGATTGGAGGATTGGAGCAAAGGCTGAGAGAACTGGGACTCTTTAGCCTGGAGAAGAGAAGGCTAAGGGGAGACCTTATCAATATTTTTAAGTATCTAAAGAGTGGGTTGAAGGAAAAGGGAGCCAGGCTCTTTTCAGTGGTTGCCAGCGAGAGGACAAGGAGCAATGGGCACAAGTTGGAACATGGGAGGTTCCACGCAAACATGAGGAAAAACTTCTTCACGGTGAGGGTGCCAGAGCCCTGGAACAGGCTGCCCAGGGAGGACGTGGAGTTCCCTTCTTTGGAAATTTTCAAGACCCACCTGGATGCTGTCCTGAGTAACTTGCTCTAACATGCTCTAGGCAATCCTGCTTCAGCAGGGGAGTTGGACTAGATGATCTCTATGGTCCCTTCCAGCTCTAAAAATTCAGTGAAATTCAGTGAAAAGATGAAGTATAAAAGATGTCTAAGACCTTGTTCCTAGTTTACGTGTCTATCATCCTACACAGACAATAATGACTCATCGCACCAAGGGGCAGATTGAATTTCTGTATTCTTCACTTTGGACAAGAGGAACAAAAAAAAGAGCCGACCCAAAGTATCTTTGCTGAATTGTTTCCTTCACAGAGCAAAGAGCTTCAAGAGACGCAAAAAGCTGAATGAAAAATAGTTAAGGGAGACATAGAAATAGTTGGCCTACAAACTTACTGAATAAACCCAGGATAAACCTAACTGGACTTTATGAAGTATATTAGCTTTGTGTGAATAAGTACCCCCACACAATAGACAAGATTTCATGTGTAACAAAAGTTATGCAAGAATTTATCCATCACAGTTAACACAAAGCCAGCTACTGCTGACTGGCTATATAAATCAGGATTTTCCTGAACACCAAAGTACCAGTAGGGCTCCAAGAGTAATTAGAGTGTTTATCTTTTCTCAGCAAAACAGTAACCATTTCAGAAAAGTGTGGGTGTGAATTTCTTTCACACAGAAATCTACCCATCACATTTACTCTCCAAGTCTAATTAGCATATATCAACTTTGAAAGGCTATCTAAATAATTGGTTATCATGTAAAAAATGTAGGATTTCATTGCTCCACAGCAAAATGCTGGGTGTCTAGAACAAAACCTAAAGCACACCTGGATACCTGTGATTTCAAAAACATTGGTATTATTCTGCAAGCAAGAAGTAAATAAAAAGTACTGAAGACAGCTTCAATGAATACAGAAGGAATTTGTTTTATACTCAAGAAAGGAGGAATTCTTGTCTTACCTAATAGAAAAAGAGACCGTAAAGGCATTATTCTCTAATAAACCAAGGGGGGTTTTAAGTAGCAAAAACAAGTTTATATTTTATCACACTTTTTGTCGGCATCTTTTATATTGATCAAAGAGTTACCCATTTAGATTTCAACAGAAGCAGTTATCCGTCTTATAGAAAGAAATAGCAAAGAAAATGCCATGTGTCTTCTGTAAGCAACCCGGAAACACCTGAGACTGTCTGCTAAATCATTGCAGGCACAACTGGAATTTGATTATTTTGCTATATAATCTCTATAATTTTTGACCGCATAGAAAAGTGAGGCAATTTTTGGCTACATTCTGCTGATGAATTAACACACTTGAGTATGTTCTGCAAAGAGCTTTCCTAGCAATATTGAATAATCAATCTTAAAAACATAGGTTTATACCCTTCATCTTTTTATTTAGTGTTGTTGGGAGGAAATAAAATTTTTTAATTTGGAATTAACTGTCCCATAACAATTTAGAAATCCCTTTAGAATTTACTGCAAATTGTTCCAATTTTTAACATTACTTGCAGAATTCAATAAAGTCCTATCCGAAAATAAGACATATTGACAATTCTTCTCTTTGGGGAAGACAAAAAAATAAAACAATTAAGCAACCAGTCAGCTTACTCTGTCACCAAACTTTATGAACTGAAACAGGAAAATAATTTGGGAAAACCCATCAATGGAGGCAAGTCTAATGAGCTTCAGTCCAAAAAATCTCAAGAGTCTTTGTTTAGACTTCCTAGCTGTATGAATACCTTATCTAAAGATATTTTAAACTAATTTGACTTTTCCATATAGATATCTCATCAATATATACACACACACAAAACTAATCCAGAACACACTGTCATTACAGTGCAAAGAAATGTTCGTGAGACTGTAAAACATCTATTTTCACTTAGGAGTCTAGTGCTGCCATTTATTTTGTCCCCCAGGTAACATCTATACTTTTCAAATTGTATTTAATTTTTAATGGGTTGAATTCATACAGAAAAATAGATTAGCACTTTGTTAATAACAAGGAGATTTAACATTAGTTACTTGACATTACAGACCTACCAAAAGAAAGTAGTCTTACTATATAAGATATAAATTCCATTAATATCTTTTTCAGAAGGGCAAGAGGGCACCACTACTTAAGACCTACAGGCAGTGGAAAGCTAGATGTAGCCACAAAACAGTCTCTTCTACACCAACAATATTTGTCTGATAACTATTTTTCAGAGATATCTGAAAAAAATATTTCCCAGAACGAGGAACATGAGAAAGGAGGCCCATAATCACCAGCACTCCCTATATAGAGAGAGATGAATTTACTGAGGTATCAAATGCTTACACAGATAAGAGACTGTTTCTCTAATGCACTGGAAGGTTTTTGCTTTGTTAGGCATAGAGTCCATTAGCAGCTGCTAACATGCTACAAAATCCTGATGGGGCTAAAACAATGTTACTTCTACCCTAAAGTAAAGGCTAGCAAACCAATATTAAAGGCAAAAGGTCTTGCCCAATTAAGACAGTTCCTCCTCCAGTCATTCCCTAAGCATCCAACAAGAGAGTTTTCCAACTTTATGGCATGCTACAGCAGCTGTCTCCATTTGCTTGTAATCACCCTTACTTAGAGATGGAAAAAATGAAACAGCAAAATATTAACCCCAAGGAAACCAGTGGCAAAGTCCAAGAGCAAAGTTTCTTCTCTCAAGTTTCCTCTACAACACTTGACAGACTAAGTCCTTAGAGACCTATGCAAGTGTGGGTTTTTTTTTTCTGTTAATGAGCTACTTCAACATAGATTCTAATAAAACCAAATTTAAACTCAAAGAATTATTATAATTATTAAATTCAGCTAAAAAAAAATAAAATGTAGGTTTGGAAATTATTAACCATTAAAGATACTGATGCATGGGGCGAAATGCTTTGGAGTTTGAAGATATTGCTGTGATAGTTCAAACCTCACCTACAGCAGTGTCACAGTTAAAATCCAACCCAGCCTCTCCAGCCATTCAGTCAGCCTAGAGACTTTCAGTTATTTACAGACAGACATGTAGACGAGTGGCAGGTTCATTAAGACTAATCTGTTAATTTCACATTTCAAATCACACTGGTAATGAAACCAAGACTTGATTATACATGGAAAAGTTCTACTTGTTTGCTTTTTGTAGAAATTTCAAGATAGAAGTGCCAAATCAGCCATCTGGATTCACATTTATTCATATGTACAAACCTGGCAAGAGCTCCTAAGATAATCAATAGGTTTTTCATGAATTGCAAGTTTTCTACCAGTCTAGCATTTTAACAATTCTGGGCAGGAGATGTTTTGTTAGAATATTTATATATGCATCTCAAAAAGAATAGAAGTGTGGCTTGTATAAAAAAGCTCCACTGAAATGGGATAAAGTGAATTCTTACCAGAAGATTTTTCCTTTCATGAAAAGAAGTATCAGAATACAACCATGTAAGAACTTCATCTTTTGAGTTTGCACACAATAATTGACTTTTGATTCAGTAAATAACCCCCTCACAAGCAAAGCAGAACATCAGGAATAATATTATTTCTATAATTTCATTTATAACAGAAAGATACCTCCTCATTGTAATTCTTATTTTTATTATGCAAGATTCTGTATTTGAGACAATATGCAGCTGTCTGGGTTAATGAAAAAGAAATCTAGAAATACCACCTGTTAAGGAATTTGACACGTAGAAGTATAACAAGCTGAGTGCTCCCTACGGCAACAAGAAATCACTCAAAATCCTCAAACCTTCAATTATCAGTTATTTCTAAAAAGCAAGGTATCCTTCTTTGAAGGTGCAATACTTATTCCTTACAGGCAATTGCAGTAAATATTACTCAAAGCACTAGCAGTCATGTAACTTTTATTGTAAATCAGTATATTCTTGCAAGATTCAGATTTGTATTTACTATCAGATTAATAGAAGTATCTTTTATTCCTTTAAAAACTCAAATGTAAAGTCTTTTAAATTTTCCTGAGTGCCAACCAACAACTGTGAGCACATTTAGTGTATGAATTATAGACTTAGTGAATTTGAACCAGACACTAGGTGTCTGACTCGCTTCATGATAGGATGTGCTTGTTGCTAAACAGAAAGAAAAATCAGAGTGATCACAGAGCAAAAGAAAAAAAAAAAAATATTTTTTTTTCACATACTTAAAAAAACATACACCATGTCACTTTATCTCTTTGTAATAGCAAAGCCCACAGTACATGTGTCTGAATTCTTTTGGGCAATGTGAGGGAGACAAGGAAAAAAACCATGCTATTTCCAGGCTGAGAATCTTACAACACTGGTCAGAGTTTCCCCTCTATGGAGAGCTTAGTGCTGGCCAAAAGTAAATGTCAGAGGCAGGCCTGGCATTTCAGGGATGTTCTCATAAGTCCCAAAGCATAGGAATAGCAATTCCATAATAGTCTTTGTTTTTGTATAACCCCTGAATTGAAAGAGCTATTGTAGTGCCAGCAATATTGTCTTTTTTGTCCCATTTTCATGCTTCGTAACCCCAGTTGCCCCTGCTGTTGGTACCTTTCTGTAAACGAAAGTATAGTTGTTTTGACAAATGGTGCAA
Organism: Scolopax mira; assembly: GCA_004320125.1. Taxonomy (NCBI): domain Eukaryota; kingdom Metazoa; phylum Chordata; class Aves; order Charadriiformes; family Scolopacidae; genus Scolopax; species Scolopax mira. The sequence goes on from BJBW01004869.1 coordinate 41,022, forward strand.
CAGTTTTCCCAAGAGTAGGTTCTCCTTTGGAGAAAGGACCAACTGGTTAATTACCTGAATGTGGTATTATCCAATAATTTCACTATGACATACCATGTTTTATCTAAAGAAAAGGGCAAATATCTCCTTTCACATCTCCACAAAACTAGCTGGTTGGTATCAAGACAAAATGATCATTCTAACACATTTTCTGTCCAGAGTTCTATAATTTCAAATTTAATCACAATGGCTGATTAAGTCATAACTTTGTTCATATATTTTGACAAATGTTCATATATTTATAATTTTTTCCCTTTACACGACCAATGAAACACCTGTGGTGCACATGACAATTTTTCTTTTGGAGGTATCAGTTAAATTCTAGACACTTCTAGCATAGGCAAAAAAACTTCAAGGTATCATACTTTGAAGGATGCAATACTTATTCTCTTTTTAATACTTTCAAAGTTTTAAATCTTCAGAGTTAACTTTGAGACTGAAATCTTGCTGAAATTGTCTGAAGAAAAAATTTCTAATATATTAACTCGTGCATTTGGTTTGGTATAATATGAAGTTCAGATATAATTGTACTAATTTTGAAAAAGGATAAGAGATAGCATCTCAAGAAATTCAGTATTTTCTAATATTCTGTGGATTTCCACTTTTGTTGCAGAACAAAAGTTGTTTCTGAATTCAACACATCCTAGATAACTGACAAAATAAACCCTGAAGTCAAGATGTGCTTTTCAGAAGTGTTGAAGCCAAAAGTTACAATAGAGAGTTTTATAGCAAATGTCTTTTCAAAATTGGTTCACTTGTAACCCTTGCAAGCCTGGATTCCATGAGTGTTGCCTGTCTGCAACCCTTTCCCATGATCACTCATTCTTCCCCTGCAAAGTGGCACAGGCAGGGGCCAGGGAACATCACCAGAGGCATGGACAAAGGAGGCTCTCCCTCCTCTGGAGAACAGCTGAGGAAAAAGACCTGGGAGTACTGGTGGACAATAGGATGACATGAACAATGTGCCCTTGTGGATAAGAAGGTTGATGGCATCCTGGGGTGCATCAAGGAGTATGACCAGAGGTTATTGTCCCCCTCTACTCTGCCCTGGTGAGGCCCCATCTGGAGTTCTGTGTCCAGTTCAAGACACACAGGCAATTGCTGGAGAAGATACAGCAGAGGACCACAGAGATGATGAGGGGCCTGGAACAAGAAAAGGGACTTTGGTCTTTTTAGTCTGGAGAAAAGAAGACTGAGGGTGGGAACTGTTCTCCCCCTCAATACTTAAGGGATGGGTGTCAAGAGGAAGTCTCCTGTCCTTTTTCAGAGGTGCCCAGTGACAGGACAAGAGGAAATGGGCAAAACTTGAACAGAAGTTCCACCTAAACATGAATAGGAACTTCTTCATTTTGAAGCTGGCAGAGAACTGCCTGGAATAGGCTGCCCAGGAAGGTGGTGGAATCTCCATCTCTGGAGACATACATTCAAAACCCTCCTGGACAAATTCCTGTGCAACCTGCTCTGGGTGGAGCTGCTTTGGTAGGAGAGTTGGACTTGATGATCTCCAGAGGTCCCTTCCAACCCCCATATCATTCTGTGAGGTGGGTCTGGGCAACATGTCCAGAGCCCGTAGCAGAACTGCAACTGTAGAACCAAGTTCCATCTTGAAAAGAGGTGGCACGACCTGTGTGTCTCAAGTTTCCCTTGGGCCTGGTGCTGCTTACCCTTTCTCTCAGTATCAAACGATGATGTAGCAGCCAATTTGGACAGGCAGCTGGAGCTTGATAGTTTCCCATGAAGGTGTGAGGCAAAGATGAAAAGCCTTAGAACAACTGCCAGTTCTAATCATCTTCTTTTCTTCCTCCCCACATAAATCTTTTTTTTTTTCTTTAACACTAACCTCAAGAATTGCAATAATAGATTCTTTTGAAGTTACAAAGTGATTAGAGTAACACATTTTTCAACACTACCCTACTACCATGAACTGATATTCTGAAGTCTAGTCAAAACTCCCTTGTACTATAGTCCCTACAGTTTTGATGATCATCTCTTTGACCACAGACACAGGTCCCACACTGAAAAAAAGAAATACAGGCAGAGTCCTCCTTTCTCAATCATATTCAACAGCATATTAGGGGATATTAAAAAAAGAAGAAAATTGAAACAACAATTGAGGGTGTGCTCTTATCAAGAGATCACCATGTTGATTGCTTCCTATCATACGATGCTTTTTGTTCTCATAAGGGAGATAAATTATCTAATTTTAGAAGAAAAAAAATGCTTTTGGTACAACAAAATCATACAATAAGACATACAAATTTAGAAGTTCAGTGTACTCGAGTTCTTCATCAAGCAAGGGAGATACATGATAAATTTTAATGACATGCAAGTCTTCAGAAAATAAGCGAAAAAGATGAGCATTTCATAAAGCAGAAAAACACCTACAAACATTATCAACCTCTATTGTCAGTGTTAGTGAAGGGGACAGAACATTTTTCATGACAAAGAGCTATAGAGTAAGAGAAAGTTTAAAGCAAAAAAATTTTTTTTTGTGCTGACATTAGTATTACTCATTTGCATGAGAAAGGAAAAAGGTTTTACGAATACAAAACTGAATAGCTTGGGAGGGAAAGAATCAAATCAAAACATACCTAATTGTTATGAATTGTGTCATGTTTACTGAAAACTGCCCAAGGCATTTCGTATATGCTTAGCTAACCTAGCTAACCCCGTTTAGTGATAACATTCTCCAAGGCAATCACAGACTTGAAACAGAAAGACTTCAAAAATGTAGCCAGTGCCTAAGGAACTTAAGTTTCAGGTTTTGAAACTTAGAGACCTAAGTTGCCTCCCAAGAGTTTCATTGCTACTGTTGAAAACTGTTTCAGCACTACATCTTTACTTCTGCAGCCAAAGGAAAGTGGAGTTTGACAGGTTAGTGTCAGCAAACAGGAATATTACAAACCACCTAAGTCATTAAGTCCCCTGTGATCGTGAGCAGACTTTCACTTCCAAGATTTTAGAGAAAAGCAAGATGAAATAATAATTGAGTAATCATATATCACATATCAAAGGATAAGCCTTTACTGATGCCTACAGGGGAAGAGATAAACATATAGAATTACGTGGTGCAAGCAAGTGCAGCCTGATCCTTTCACGAGCTTTTGAAGATATCAGGGAATCTTATTCAAATCTGATGTCTCCATAAATTCACGTATTCTGGCTTTTCCCCCTCCCCCCACCATGAATTTAACTAGCTCCTTCTCTGCATAGCTTGTACTTTGCCCCTAGTCCCTTTTGAAATATTAAACTACCTAAAAATTTACAAGTAAGATTTCTAAGTGGTATGGTGAACTATGGTGAATATTTACTGTTACAGCACTACTCTTTCTTAACATAAGGAGAGAGAAAAATTACGTATTTTTAATTAGCTTGCAATCCAATCTTCGTTTTATGACCTCAAGATAAATAGTCAACTGCATTTTTTTTATATTTGGTCCGTTCACTCACATGAATAGTTTCACTTTGCATATAATTATCTTGAAAAATTTTAACCAGGCTGTACACAGGATTTCAAATAAGATCCTGCACGTACTCACACAGCAGCACTTTCCTCTCTTTAACAGAAACACCTTAGCTCGATGGCCCATAAAATCATAGTGTTTTTCACAGCTCCATCATATTAGCAGCTGAAATTTATCCTTCGATTGGCTTCATTCCAATTCCTATTAGTCTGCTGACAAAGGCTCACAAAGTGAGATGATTAGCTCCTTCTAAGCTCTATAAATATTCTCAACATGTATTTTGTCCACAGATTTCATCTTTTCCTACTCTCAGGTCACTAAAACACATTCTGGTTTCAACATTAAATAGAGAAGAATATCACTGATGAATTCTCAGTTTTAGCATAACATGTTGTAGCTTCCTATCCAACCAAGTCTTTATTCTCTTTTTATTAATCCCCTTTATCTCCTCTTTGAACAATTTCCTACAGGAAAGGCATCAAATAATCTTTAATTGCAACACTGCAATTATTAAGAATGGAGATGGAAAAAAAACCCAAGGCAGTCACTGTGTCCCTTTTCTTAAAACTATATTTTTCATATAAATTATAGGGCTCTAATTAAATCCTACTTATCTGTTTATTTCCACACGTGTAATTCATTGTTTCAAAGCCCATTCTGATTTTCATGCAGTATTGAATGGAGCTACAAGGAGAGTACAGATTAATTGGAAGTCTTTTCTTTGGGATTTGTGACACTAATTTTTTTAGACTTGCGGAAGCAATAAGACGACCTGATATTGTCACAGAATTGTTACTATGCACCATACAACTAAGCTGAAACTGCAGACCTATATTGCGTTTGGATTGAACAAATTAAGTTGCCAAAACCACATTACCAACTTCTGCTGGGCCAGGTAGGTGGTGTAGCCAGGACACCTTGTAGCTGCTGCCCTGGGAGGACTGGACATTCCTCTAAAACTGTGCCCTGGGTGAACATCCTTCCAAGGGATAGGGGACAGAAGTAATGGCAGCACAACCACTGTTAAGAAAGAACAGATCATCGCAGAACTCGAGCAACATATACCTCTGCTCGCTTATCATACTCTTTAGTCTGATGCCATCTGAGGACTTACTTAAGCATATTGACACAGTAAGCACAGAAGATACAAGTAAGTTTTGGGGAGGACAGTGCTCCATGCTACCAAGCCCTCACTATTTTCCTCCTCTCTGTAGGAAGAGTGCTTTCCTCCAAGGCAGGAAAAACCAGATAAGGACAACGGATGTATGCTAGAAAACTGGTGAACCATACTTCAATTACTTATTAAAATAGTAAGAGCTACCTTAATAACCGTAGGAAAACAGTCTATTGAGTAACAGAAAATTTTTTTTTTCATTTTTTATTCTGAATCTGTAAAAAACCCACAAATTTATCTTCCCCAGTGCTGGGTTTAATGAGGAATATCACAACATTGAATCAAGAGGGACAAATACAGAAGAAAAATTTGAAAGCAAAAACGGTTACATTGGTAGATCTACGCCAACTATATTAAATGAAAGTTTTGCTTTACTTTTTGTAGTTTCAAATTGGCAAAATTCCATTTGTTCAATTCACTGAAGTTCATACAGTGAACATACCCAATCCAAGACTTCAATCGGTTGGTTTTACCTTCATAGATAACAAAAAGAACTCTGACAGGAAAGAGTCTGTTCTTCTCTCTTGCCCCTTTCACCCACCCAAAAAAGGTCAATATTAACAATGAAAAGCTGTGGAGGGCATTGCTGTCTAGGGAGCATGATAGAATGAATGCATACATGCACATAGTACATTCTTTCTACAAGATAGAAGAAAAGATAGATATGTTAGATGTCTAATTTATGTTAGATGTCTAATTTATATTAGATTTTTCAAATTCCTTATTTTCTTTTAGTAAGTTAACTTGCTCTGAATTTTGGCCATAACTGAATATATCAATTATTCCAATGCTTAAATTTCAAGAGTAAGAAGCATTGAGGACTGAGGCATGGGGTTTTTAATAATCAAAATTATTTGCAGGTTGTGTAAGCTAGCAAGAAAAAGTAGAAAATCCCTTTCACTTTTTTTCCTTATTTTTTTTTTTTTTATGATCAACACCAATTGTAATGTAAGTATGATTGTATTCTGTTCCCCTTCCCACTAAATCTATCTAGTCTTGACGGAAATGAAAGAGTCGATCCATTGCTACATACTAAGGATCAGTAATCAGGATTCTGCAGACTTCCTCTGCTGTATTAACTGTCGTGACAATGCAATACCATGACATCTATATTATAACCTTATATTTTCTGACAAGTGATTAAAATTAAGGCACTTGATCGTATAACTTCAAATTAGAAACCTAAAAAAAAAATAAATAAATCAAATCCTTGATGAATGCCTGATTTCTGGCTCCCCATGATGGCTGTATCATTGGAACGAACTGACACATTTTGACTGGGAAGTACACAGAAGGTAACTGAAGATGCTCTTTGTTACAATTTTAGAAAATTAAATAAAAGTGGTAATTGATTGTCTCTAGTTGTTTCATTTCACTTGAGTGAAGATATTTCTTGGAAAGAAAAACAAAAGCATTTTCCATCGCTTTCCATTTCACTACAGATGGGAATATTTTTCCATCTGAACAATTTCATTTTGCCTGCATCGTTTCCCAATACAATATTGGGAATATTTTTGGGAATCCCAATACAATAATTCTGCACAGAAAACTGCAGAAGATGTCTTCTAATTTACATTACATGTTCTTTGGTTTGTACGTGTTTGAAGTTTACCAAGAGAGTATATTTAGTGTACTCCTATGCCTAGATTTCATGCCTCGCTCCACACACCTGTTTAAAAATTTGCATGTTCTATTTTTCTCAATAGTATCCATCTCAGCATAATTACCTCAGACTACATATCTTTCTTATGCAATGCAATTGCTCCATTAAGAGAGTCTGACATCCTCTTTTAGTAATATTTAAGGAGTATTCTCCTTCACAACACTTCTTAAAGTTACATTAAACAAGCCAGCATGGTAATATCTTCATTTGAACAGCTTGCTCTTACTCTGGTCTCTACTCTGACTGCTATACTTCAGCTCTCTCTTATCTTACCTGCTGTCACAAGTACTCAATAAAGACTTTCAACAAGGTTCTCATCCTTCACCTCTCATCCTGACTTTGCTTTTTCGTAAGCTCCCTCGTTTGATCATATGATACTCATCTCCACAGTATCTAAAGGCTTCCTTTTGCACACCAACTGTAGACGTTATGGATGTACCAAGAGACAGAGGTATCATTGAAACCACTTTGACAGAAAAATGAATACTGAAGCTTAAAAGTTTTTCCCCACAAAGACTATTTTGTGAAAACACTCCTTGAATACTTTCTGAAAAAAAGAGAATTTTTTTGCAAGTGTTATTTATCAGTTTTGATTTAGCGTACTAAAGCACCTTTGATCTTCTTAGGGATAGATTTCCCATGTAAAAGACTTCCTTATTTATGGACTAGAGCTTGAGAGTCCCATGCAAAGATAGTACTATTGCACTTTAAGACACACTTGACTCTTACTGGAAAAAGCCCTGTAGCTTCAGCAAGAACAGAGATACTCACATTTTAGAGAGTACTTAGCAAACTGATAGCTCTTAACTATATTTAAATTTAATACTCCCAGTCGTAATAAACTTCTCACGAGATTTGAGAACAGTTCCCCTGGGAGAATCCAGAGTACAATTATCAGTAATGTCACTAAGGCAAGGAAATGCTGTTTCATGGTTCTAGTAGACATATTATCTTGTAAACTATTAGTTAGCCTGTATCACATTTTTTCAAATTATGCAAATTATTGATTCATCAAGAAAATGCCATTACTTTCATTAAGAAAGTGAGCATACTTTTCTCTCCCCAAGATGGTGTCACAAGGACAGGTAAATCTTTAGAGGAGTAGGCTCACGTCTAAGGAGGGGTGTCTTGGAAGACACACACATCACATAAGAATCAAAGTATTTATCGTTCAGGTGGCTTTAACCCTCTCTGCTGCCTCAAAGCCTGTAGTATTTCTCCTATTTGTCTTAATTATTTTAGAAAATAATAACAGACAAAAAATAAATAATCCCAGGAACCATGGTTTAGACTTCTTGCTCTAAATTCAACACATGAAAGCAAATGAATGTCTCAGATTCAATACTTTAGATCCAATTCAATGGTCTAGCTTTTAATATTCCTCAAGAAGTTATATACATGTCTTCTTTCTATAACTTTTTTTTTGGTGAGGTGGCTAGCAGTGGGATGAATGGGTATCAAACTAAGAAAGCAATGGATAAAGGTTACAAAATTTTTCCTTTTTTTACACCCTTGCCTAGAGGGAGGACAAATGTTATTAAGCAGAACCAGGCAGCTATATCTTTTCTATCACAATAGCTTATGGTGGTGTGTAGAAATGGGATTAGTCTTGGGATAGGGTATAGGATGCTGATGCTGCACTGGATGCCTAAGCCCCACATCCCACTCATCCTCCCTATCCCCATGAATCAGGTGGGAGAGGGTCTGCAGCAGGGTCCTGGGCCCTCCTCCTGCCACAGCCTCTCTGAGGAAACCTGTTTAACTCCCTTTGTGCCCCCATCTCAGCCATGACACAGTAATCCAGCTGTACATAAAACAATATCAACTATTCACTGGTTCAATAAGTCAGCTAGGGAATTTGTCAATAGCTGCACAAAAATCTTTTTATGGTCTGGTCAAAAACGTGTTTAAGAAAAAACCCATACCACCTTATATATATATATATCAAGGAGTCTACACATAGGACCACTAAACTGCAACAAAAGTTATTTGAGCCATGGTAGCAATTTGTTGCTTTATGAGATAATTATATTAATTTTGACTGTATAAGTAACTAGAATGAACCAAGAAGCAGCAATGGGCCCGACAGCAAGATTTGTATTGTCTGAAATGTTGGCATTGACTGCAGAACTTCAATTTGGTTTCTTTTGGCACGTGAGTTCATCTTGGTGGTCTTTCAAACACTTTACAACAATTCCCATACCCACATGCTCTCTTTTCTTAAAAAAGAAATTCTGGGTTGCCACAATGTCACTGGCTTATGGAAATGACAACTTCTTTCTGGTTTGCTTTATAAATACCTATGTATGCTTTATTAACTCAAATGTGTTTCACATGAGATAGAATTAATAATGTTTGTGAGTGTGTATATTTGTTACAGTACTTACTTCATAAGACAGAGTGTGTACAGTTTAATTTCTCTACAAAAGGAAAACTGTTTTTCGACTTGTGGAATTAATTTCTTCCTCACAATAGTGAAAAAAAGAGAGGAACAAGAGCTACACAAAAGCATGGCTTTGTTTTGCAGTAAATTCTTTTTAATCTGCCCTAAACAGGCATCTCAGGAGAAAAAACTACAAGTATACAAATAGCCATAATTGTAAAATCATCTTACTGCTCTGTTCCTAACTAGTCCTGAATTCAGATAACTATCTTCAGGTGCAAGATTCTTTCTGTGTTTCCATACAGATATGCCAGATATTAAAACTGAAATTTTTTTGACAAAAATCCCCACAAAACAAGGAAACAAAAATGAATTTATAAAGACAAGTGATATTTGTTCTGTCACAACAGCAATGTTTGACTGCTTTTCCAGGTATGGTGTATAGTAGGTAAACAGAAAAACTGGCATGAGATAATTGTAGCAACCAAAATGCAGCTTTGGTTTTGAATTTCAGAGAATTTAAATCCCCCATACAAAGCATACAAAAGTAACATGTGAGTTATGAGCACTTTTCTCCATTTTAAAATAAATTAAAGCACAAATTTTCATAAATGTAAGAAGTACAGCAGCTGTCACTAGACTGTGATTGCCAGATAAAAGTCTTATTGAAGAGGTTAGGTGCCCTGAAGAAGCAGGTTTTGAAAATCTGTGTCAAATATTGGATGCTGAGTTCTATAGAATACCTGTGCAAAAAATTAACCTCTGGGTGATAGTATATAAATTTTAATTCAATGCAATTATTTACAAGTACCAGTGGGAGAAGAGGGAGTCTAGCAAGTAACAGTTAATAAGATGAAAAATATTCCCAAGATTAAGGAACAGAGTGGAAAAAAGAAAGTGTTTAAGACTTGAGGGAAGAACAGGGAGAATATTGTAGCAGGAAATAGCAGTCTTCATTTGAATGAAAACATTGGGGTAAAATCATTACTGGAAGCATATATTTGTATTTTTATGCCAGATTAATCCTCCTTTAAATTGTTTAAAAAATGAAGAAGCCAGGTATTAGTAATAATAATAAAAGCCAGATATGAATGCAGTAGTTTCATTTTTTTAGAAGCTTGTTTAAAGTCAGGATTCCTTGGATTTTGCCCCTTTGCACAGATGCTGACAACAACACTTTCAGTTTCATATACATTTGCTTTGAATTATAACCATCAGGTTTAGCATCCTGGCCCGTGCCTTTCTCTGATTCACAGTACTTTGCTACAGCCTAAAAGAAAATGTCTTTATTTAATTCTTCTCCATTATCAACAAGAAAAAGAAAACATTAAGTAGTATTCTTCAATAAAATTTGCTGAACTGTTTCTCTCCAAAATATTTAAGACTTATCTTTTATAACATGCCTGCAACTTAAAACTTCCATTATATAAGAGTAACATTGAAAGTGATTTTATAGCTTTATTTTTACCTGTCAGCAAACATTCGTTTGTTTATTACTCAATTATTATACTTAGTGCAACAGTCAACTTGCAATCAAAAACTCATTTGTGCCTTGACTTTTTTATACACTGAAGAAACCAGGATATGCTATTACAATCCAAAACTTAAATCATTCCTTTCTTTTAAACACCTATCCAATATTCTCTGAAGCCTGCTTAAAATCTTCCCTTTAAAACTTAAATTGCTGTAGCTAACTCAGAGTAATAATTTTGCTTGAGTAAGGACCAGGCAGATAACTGTGAATAATACCCAAAGGCATGTATTCAGGCTGTTGCAGGTTTTCTTAGGGAACAAAACATGAGTTTCACAATAGAACTATGAGGCTTCTTTTTGCAGTAAAATTGTTTAAGACTAAATCTTGGTTTGAATAAATGAGTGAAGCTTCCACTGATTTAAGTGATATTGGAATTAGCCTCACAGTGACTTCACACTTTTTGTTTCAGATTTCAAATCACAGAGATTTTCTTTCCAAGCAGGCCGTCATCCTACTGATCGATAATAAATATATGCTTGGAATTTCTTAGTAGCTCTCTTGTAGGTGGGAGCTTTTTGACTTTTTTTTTTTTCTGTTTTTTTTGTTTGGTTGGTTGGTTTGTTTTGTTTGTTTTTTTTTCTTTTTTTTTTTTTTTTTTTTTTAAAATTCCCTTGGAAGGCATGTTAATTGAGCCAGGAAGGCAGAGAAGACATCTATGTATGACTGGTGGAGTCAGACAGAGGTTGAGCCACCCCCAAGTGTGGCCGTGCACTCTGCACTGAAGCTCTCGCTCTCCACATGGTGGATGGACATTAGCGTGCCATTTGTTTGCAAACAGAACATACTTTATTTTAGTTTGTTCTTTGATCTGCAACTCTTTCCTGCAGCATAACCAATTGCTTTTCACACCTTTTCAGTGCAGAGGAATGAGATTTTACTTTGAGTCAAGAAGTTTAAGATACAGGTTCTAGTGAGAAACTGAGAGTACGGTCAGCTTTCTGTGCCTTCCCTCAATAGCAGCACAAGCATCCATAAAAGATAATCTTGTGAAAAAAAAAAATATTTTCTTTTAAATTAGAACACAATATCCTGCAGTAAATTATAAAAGTGAAGATGGAGAGCTATTCTTTCACTAAATCTTCAACTCTTCCGTTATTTACTTCCCTCCTTGTGTGTTATTATGCAAGCAGAGATAAAATCCTGGGGAATGGCATAGCCTGAGTACTACTTTTTGGAACTTCCCCACAAGCCTGATGTTACACAGGCTCTATGCCTCTTGCTTGTTTCATCATTTTCTTACGAGCTTATTTGACACAAAATATTTTTTGTCTGACTCTTCCTCCACATCTGAGTGGCACCAAGCTCCTAATCAACATTCACTCATAATTTGGACTGAAATCTTATAAAGAACCAACAATGATGCAAACTTCTTGACATCTCTTACCTGTAGGTATTTGGACCAAAAGTTATCTAGAATTAATTTCAGTATATATTCAGGACAAAACGCCAGCAAGGTAACATCTGTAACACCAGCTGACATGAAAACCACATCAGGTCATTTCCACTTACCCTTAACAGTTTCCTGTAGGCTATACTACCATCCTCATCCCCTCTTATTTTCTTATTGGTATCAGAAAAAAGAAAAAAAAAATCAGATCATGCCTAATCTACTTTTGCTCCAGCACCATATGAATATTCTTAAAAGTAATAAAATATCAGAAGTACAACAGGTATATACTTTTGGCAAACTACTTATTCATTGGAGATACAAAGACATTAGTGGATATGTGTTGCATTTGCCAAATAGTTTTACTCTGGGGAAAAGGCAACTACATTTTAAAGTTTTTATTTGCTTATTAAAAAAACAACAACTCTGACAGTGATCTGTTTCCCTCAGAACTCAAATTTGCATGTACAGTTAAGAGAGCAAATACGATTGAAAGTCATGCTAGGAAATCATTACATCCACATATCTTTAAAATATTCCTATAACACCCTGCATCTATAGCCAGAGAAAAATAAAAGGACAGAGTCAAATCATGCTGCTGGTTTGCCCAGAGGAGCAGAATCCAACTTTCCCAGTTATTACAGCGAAGATGTTCTGGAGCCTCAGACTGACAAAGAAAGAGTTGATAAAACCCCCTTCCCAGACTCCCATATTTATGAAGGCCAATAACTCCTGGGTACAATGCTAGTTAGTTTTGAGTTAGATAAAAATGCCTTAAAAGCCATTGTGACTTTTTGACTCACTTCTGAGTAAGTTGGATTCCTCCTAGGAATTGCCCGAGCACTTGAAATCATATGTTCAAGCCCCAATAAAAAGTTACATGTTCTGAAGACATGTTTTGAGACATAAAAAGACGTCTAAGTCCTTTCATATGTTCCATTGATGTAATAAAACCAGGCTTATTAAGGAAGAACATTAAAATCTCTAACAGAACAACTTCAAGATTGAATGCAGGAATAAAGACAATACTGTTTTGTTAACTGAAGTTAAATATTTATACAGCCTTTAAGTCTCAAATTAAAATTTCAGAGCCAATGCTTGCCAAGGTTTTGGACAAAAGAGAAAATATCTTCCATATATATGTAGGGATAATACAAAGACTACTTGAAGAGGCTGTGAGCCTAGATCTTTATGCTCCATGCATAGAGCAAAGTCCAGGTTTGAGCACAACCCATTAGGGATGCTGAGAGGTGATCTTAGTAAGTAAAAAAAAAAAAGAGAAGAAGCTGGGAAAAAGGAGAAAAACAACGACAAAACCAAGATATTTATTACACAAGCACAAATACAAAAAAAACCTGAAGGTAGGTGACAGATAAACATCAACATCAAGCACTTATATCCTGTCAGAGGATGGGGGTAAGCAAAGAGCACCGCTGGAAAACAGAGGTCCAAGATGCAAGGTAGGCATTCTCTAGTTCTGAAAAACTGTTTATCTTTCACCATTCCCCATAGGATATTCACCAATTGGAAGTGTCTGTGCATATATGCATGTGGGAAGGAAATTTAAAGGAAGGTGTAGAAAGCAAGTTCATAAAAAAAAAAAAATCTGGAAAAGTGTCAGCTACTTTGTGAATGTTTGTACTAAATTTGAAATATGATGTTAAGTCATTTGAATGTGCTTGACAAAGACAGATCAATTTATCACAACTAATACTGATATTACATCTCAACTGAAATTATTTCATCACCAAACACAATGAAAGGCCAAAGATGTTTAGCAATGCAACAGATTCAAGCTCCATTTTAAGTGTTCAATTTGTAAAGCACAAAACGTGCCTTTTAAATTAGAGTCCAAACAAATGGGTTATTTTGAAGCTCATGGGTCAGTGTTGCATCAAGACACCAAGGGATGAAACTGTGACATAGTTCTTACATAAAAAGCAGGCCAAGATTTACAGAAAAAATGCAGAGTACACACTAGTTGAGCAGCTCATGGATCCCACATCTAAGAGAGTGTGTATTATTATCTGGGGGCACTTCACAAGCAGGTAATGACCAGGAACCAGGACAAACTACTTCAGAATGCCTATCAGAGGATGCCCAGGTGTCTTAGCTCAACCAAAACCCCAAAAGCTGCCTGGGGAGTAAAGACATGAACAGATGATAAGTATCCACAGAGTTTAAAAAAGGAAATATCAGCATACTTCAGAACAGAATAATTCATAATTTTTAAATACCTTTGTGAAGCAATTGTTCTGAAATATATGCATGGACTTACTGCTGCATATATACAGTGTTATTACACATTGCCCTCAAAAATGAAATCTTTACCTTCTCCTTTACAAAAAAACTTCAACTTTAAAAATGCTGAGGAGTTACGCCACTGGACATTAACAATACTTGTGTTTAAGGTCCTGGCTAGAACAGAAATCTTGTTTAGAAGCTTTCTGAAAAAAAGCAAGCTTAGGAGTACCAAAGGTGCTTTAGAGTTGGAACAAGTTAGTGTTTAAATACTTGCTTTCCTCCTCTAATGTATGGTTATGGAAATTACATGGTGGAGCATTTATTTTCAAAAGAGTTGTATTGACGATGTTGTCACTATTTATAAATTTTCACATGAGTTTACGCATTAAAGCAATGGTCCAATTGATTAGGTGAATAGCTGCTAATTACAGGGCACTATTATGAACTGCATGGGCAACAGAGAAGCCAAAGGAAGAGAAAAAGACAATATTTGGGAAATGGGGAAAGGTTGTTGCACATAGCAGAAAAGGGACAAAAACTCCAGCAGAGGAGGGGTGATAGGAGCACTTGGCATGTCAGGCTGCTCATTTCACCCTGTCCATTATCACCACAGTAATGGAGGGAGGGGGACACGAGCTGTGTTCAGTTTGTCCTTCTCCCTGTGTACGTGAGGTAGAGTCACCAGAGTTGCAGGCAGAGCCTAGGAGATCATCACTGCAAAGTGAGCAGACTGGAGAGCACAGGGCTCTGTGGGATCAAAGTCTGATCTGGAGATGAACAGAAAGAAGAGTGGGGAGGAAAGGTTGGGAAAAGCAAATACTGGACAGATGTCACCTGGGTAACAAGTATCTGGAATGTAAAATTACAATTAAGAAAGAGAATATAGGCACCACAGGGAAGAAGCATTACATAAAGGCTATAAGCATTTGCTAAAATCACCTGCCCACAGCGCTTTTCAATAGCCAGTATTATAGAGTTCTTTAAAAAAACCTTTGACCCTGCTGAAAGCTGCTTTCTCCATTTTGTGGTTTTGATTTTAATGGGGGCAGAATCAACCTTTGGATAATAATAGATAACAAATGTTATCATTTACCTAGGTAATGATTACCTAGGTAATGAGAACATTTGTAAATCAGTTTATAAGTTTTCACATGCAGCACTGTCTGACTTGATGAAAAATCATGAAAAGAAGGAAGAATTGCCTGCCTCTAAGTTAAATGAAACAGAGTACTTTTCATTCTGTTACAATAACGAGTAACAAACAAAGCATTATATATACAGCTTTGTAATTTGAATATTAACATTATCTTTCTGCTCCACCCTAGAAACCGGGCTTCCTTGATTTAAGATTTGAAAAAAATGAACAAAACAGGCGATGAAGACTGAAAAGGAGAAAGGAACAGTCTAGGAAAAAAAAAAGAGGGAACGAGCAAGACAAGTCTGACAAGTCTGCAGTTGTACTGCTCATGCTCCATTAGCCCCCAAGTGATGGAATACAGTTCCTCTGAAGCCCTTTGGGCCAAACTAAGAGACAAAAAGTAAAATGTACAGAGAAAGACTTTGAAAATAAATTGCACTATGACTGCTGTAAAGTCAGGAACACCAGAAACACAACTCAGTCACGGTCTCCAGTGCTGACATCAACTGTTTTATGCATACAGAGTTAATTGGACAGAGAATAATGATTAAAAAATTAAAAAAAAATAATCAACTTTCCAATATGAAACATGGAGTCATTATTGCAAGAATCATTTGGCAGTCTGTATCTTCATTATCTACCACCACCTCACACAATACACCGATCCTTGGAAGACAGCTCGATCTCAAGAAGTATTTGTCAAGAGTTCTTCTCAGATCTATCAACAGTCAAAAAAGTAGTCATTAACCAGTAAGCAAGATACAGTAAGATTTAATATTTAGTAATTTATTCTGGAAATAATATACTTCAGCAGTATAGATGGAATCATAGTAAAAAACCTTTCCTGCCTTTGGACTGGTAAGGAAGAATTTGACTCTTCAGTTGTCTTTATCTCTCACCTATATTTTATAGTTTATCTCCTCCACAATAACATGAGCACTTTATAGAAGAGATGGTATGATATTTTCATTAATCTTAACTTTATTTAATTTAATCTTAACTTTAATCTCCAGCACTCTTATCTATGTGTACCACAGAATAGCAGAATATGGAAATACAATTTGCCTGATGTGTTAATAAGACTTCCGAATTCATATCTAATTATCACACATTCTGTTGGATAAAAAAATAATTTTCTTTACAAAATGAGACTTGAAAACTTTGTGTTAAATATTCTTATCCTTAAAGATTTTGCTGAAAAGGCTGACAAGTCAGGCTTAAAGACAATGAAGGCAAACTTCACCTCCCAAGCAGAAGCAGCTGGAAAATGTTTACATTTAAAACCATCAAGCTCAACTTTTGTCCCAAGCAAAACTTCTCTCATTTTTCACTATTGTTATACCATGTCCAAAGCAAAGTGTGGCGTATCCCAAACACTGAGATTAGAGTTATAGCCGTGACAAGCCTGTGCATCAGTACAGAGGAAAGCAGCAAAACTGCTTGGAGAAAAAAGCACTTTAAGTATGTGAAAGAGAAGCGTAACTCCAAACTGCCTGTTCAGTTTGATATTCATGGCCTTGAACCTGCATGTAAGTGCTCGAGTTGATCTTTTACTTGAGACCTAAGGTCCTGTCTTCTTTTCAGTTGGGGTTAGAAGATGAATGGATGGTCATCTCTCTTGTCTGCTCATTCAGTGCCTGTCAAGAGAGCAGCTGATTTGGGATTTATATGTTCTCAGCCTGAAAAAAAAAGAAATCAGAACTACCCAGCCTGAAAGCAAAATGAGAAACTCTGTTCCTTCCAATGCAGCCAGGCAGAAACCAAACTGCAAAAAATGAAATTACGCTGCACTCAAAGAAAGAACAGCTGTGGGCATGATAATAAAGAACTCATTTATGATGAAGTGAGGCTTAGATCTCACTTAACACACCATAATACACAAATAGCCCTAAAAATCCTTAAGGCATTAACTGTCATGACTTACAGAGGGTTAAGGACAGAGCAAGTGAAGAAGAGCTAGAGAAACTCATCACAAACTGAGCCTAAACACAAGCTGATTTCTTGCCTTTTCTACATTCCATTGACAACTACAATAATAAAATAACTTTTCAGGATAACCATCTCTCAGTAAGAGCAAGATGACACAGTGGTACCTGGAACCAGACACTAGCCATGCAACAGGACTCCAAGCTAGCCTGCTGAACATCATGATGGTTTTTTTGAACATAATAATTAGTTTGCGGGTTTTTTTGAATGAACAAGTGGTCTTTGTTTTCCCTTCTTCTGCATCTAAGAGATGATGATATTTTACATAAAGCATGTGTACATCTGCAAAATTTTAACTGTGGGAAAATCCTCAAGAGTGCTGAAAGGTCAAGATGTTTGATGTAAAAACACTTAAATCGCTTTAGCAATTTTGAAGACTTCACCAATAATATTTTAGTTTGACTTTATGTTGATTTGATTATAAACATTATTTATACTGCCCCAAAAAAAATTTAAAATGGAGATTGCTCTGGTAAAAGAACCTGTACATCACAGGATTAATACTTTGCACATTCATTTGATTAAACAATGACAATGAACATGACAGGCAACACGTACCCCACTACACAGAATTTGAGGACAGTGCTCTGTATATACTAGTTATCAAGACCAATTAATGACAAAATGAGAGGGATTTATACCACTGAGGATAGGCAAAAGTTCCATTGATCTTCACCCCTATATATTCAGAAAACCAAATATCTGTCCCATCTCACTAATTTGTCAAAACCAATGTTAGAGAAAAGGGCTTGCGTGAAGCTTTCCCTACTAAAACAGCTGCTGCACAAAAATATTTCTCTCATGGGTTTTTAAAGTTGTTTCCAGATTTAGTATTAACAAACCACAACATAGAGCATTTAACTTCTGGTTTACTCACTCTCCTACTGAGAAAATGCACAAGATATTTTGGCATATATTCATTCAACCTGCAGTAAAATAAAGTGACCAAATTTTTAACATCAAGGCAGTTCTTTGACACAGCTCCTGTGAAATCAGAGTAGCAGGACTGATTTGGGGCTGTGGTAAGTGGGTGTGTTAAAAATTAAGAGAACCACAAATTACTCAAAAGTCTGTTTTTTGCTTGTAAGGAAAATATACCATGCATTTCTGACAGTCCAGTACACTTAAGGCAGATTTTTTCTTTTTTTTTTTTTTTTAAACAGCTTTCATAAAACTGTATCAGTCAGCATCCATTTCTGCCACGTGAGACACTTCATTTTCAGGATATCCATGATCTGAATTTCTAAATCCAAGTTCCAATCCATGATGAATAATACCATACTGCAGTATACACTCAGTTTAACAGGGTTTATCCTAAACTTACGTAGAATAAAAATACTGTTTGCACACACATTTGTTTAGTAATCTTTATTGAATATGCTAGAACGTTTTAGAAGATATTTTCCTTTTAGGCTCATAATTAATAACACTAAATATTTGTAATAGCTTTACTGCTGTTTCACAATTTGTCAAAACACGATCATATATATACTTTCAGACAATAAAAACAGGCTTTTTGGTTGCTGTCAAAGCCAGATTGAAAAGAGAAAAGAGCAATGAACATGCCAGGTAAAAAGTTTCTCAATTGTCTCATGCAAAATTAGGATTTTTAAATTTTTTTAATAAGTGACAAAATTTTACAATCACAATTGTAACCTAGGATATTTTTAGTTTTTTTTAAGTGAGTGACACAACAATGCATTACCACATTGCACAATAAAAGGAAGTTTTCTCTAAATCATTTTAACTCATAACTAAAATAATTATGAAAAATCATAGCTGAGGCTATTTTAAGTTTATTTTTCAGGTTTTTAGGGATACTTCCCTCCATAGATGAATATAAAAGCAAGGAAAGTATTTTTAGGAGGTTGATTACATGAAAATATACGTAAAAGCAGTTTTTCCACAAGTGGTCATTTAGTCTCAAAGAATCCACTATGAATAGCAATAGGTTTTGTTTTTTTCTTGAAATGACTTTCCAAAAAAAAAAATAATAGATTTTTCAACTTCTATGGAGCATGAATCAAGTTTTGGATGAAGAAATCAAATATCAAGGTGTGCCTTTTATTTGTTTTTTGCTTTCAAACAGAATATTCTACACTGGTACTTCAAGGCACTACACTTCTTGTCAACATTGTAATTTTCCACTGCAAACTGAAATCCAATATCTAGTTGCAGCTACTATTTAAGTTGCAGATATTTGTTAAAGAACTCTGAAATTCATTTTGACCAATACAAAAAGGATTTCCCCAAGACAATTTAGAAAATATATACTTCTCTATGCCATGATTGCATTGTATGAATTTATTTGAAGAGGAAGTATTTAGGAGTATATTGTCAATAGATGCAGAAAAAGCCCTAGCTGCCATTATTTAATGAATCAAGGTGATAAAGTAAATGTATGGAAAAAAAGATAATTAACCAGCTAGTTTAGTCCACCTATACACGTAGCAACGTGAGAGAAGACTAATACACTCTATTACATTGATATGTGGACACCTTCCCAAAGCAGAACAAATAGCTGGTTTACAAAGAAGGAAGAAAATACTCCCATAGCAAAAGAGCTGCATCAAAATTTGCTAACAGGTGTGTTCAAAGCTTCTGGGTGCTATAAAGAAAAAGACCTAGCACACAAAACCATCAAGACTATAAAATTAAAATTTTGCAAAATACATTTGCATTTCCCAGCAAAGGCAAGTACTCCCCTAGATAAAAATACTACCTAGTAAAACTGGAGCTGATCAAAATGTGGGGTTTTTTTTAAAGTTGTTTTTTTCTGCCTTTTTTTGTAATAGGATGAAGGAACTATTCTGATGTTTGCTAGAGAGGACTTATAACTGCTAAGAAGTCATTCTGGACTAGGAGAGAGTGCTTGTAGCCTGAAAACCCACAGTTGTTTAGATGAATATTGCCCTTCTCCATCTGCCATTTGGATACAGCCTGTCAGCTGCATTCCCAATCCTGCCATAAAACACCCCTGGCCTGGGATAATGCTCTGTTCTAATTCGGTACAGACAGCCCTTCCTATCCCAGAAGCACTGCATGCTATTACAATTTTAATTGCAAAAATTATTAAGTGTAAAACCCCTCTTCTTGATTTTGTTGCTCCGTATAAAATGCTGCTGTCCCTGAGAAGATAGTAGCTGATGTATTTTTAAGTGTAATATCTTGATTGGCAGGCACTATCAGAGCAGGCACAGCTAAACTTATGCAGCAATCATTACTAGAAAAACCACACAAATTTTTAAGAAAACATAAAAAGAGGTAAAATTGTTTTAAAGCGGAAATCAAATAGAAACCATTCGGTTAATGCAAGAGAAATACCACTGTTTCCTAGTCTTGGAAGCTAATCACAGAGTCACAGAATCACCTAGGTTGGAAGGGACCTTTTAAGATCATCTAGTCCAACCAAAAAAAAAACCAAAAACAACAAAAAACCCCAACAACAACAAAAAACAACCAAACACATACACACCACCACCACATCCACACCACAAAAAACACCACCCAACACTAATCCATATCCACCATGTCAACTCTTGAACGTAAAAGTCTATCCATAAAAATTTTTGAAGGAAAAGGCAAATAGATATTTCTGCATAGCATCTGTTGAAGCATTTTGCTTCAACATATAACTTTGCTACACAAAGCTATACATGGCCAACATTAATCCATGGTTTGCTTTTCATATTACATAAATTTCACTACCTCTACTGTCCCAACTGCCAGGTAAAAAAAAAAAACAATAAAAAAAAACCCAGAAGGTAAAAAACCACCCCCTGCTTAGGAACGGTGTTGCAGCACAGCCTGCTGTCAGGCATTACACATATCACTAGAGACAGTCAGTTCATTACTGTTTCCACATCTGCATTTTGAACACAACTAAGAACAAACTCACAACTGAACCGACAGAAAACAGCAAAGGCCCCAGGTAACTGGAGAGCAAACTTACCTCCAGGCCAGAAGGGAAACACCAGCAGCAAGAATACTAAAAACAACTCCCTTACCATCACCAGGCTTAACCCAGTGCAAGGAAAGGCCCAGGCTCAAAAAGTCATTTCTGACGGCAGAAAAAAACCTACAGCCACCAGGGACTGGGCTACCAAGCCAAACCAAAGCTCTGCCCCAGCCTCTGGCTTTCAAGGGGAGAAGGCAACACAGGTGGTGGTGCTTTGCATCAAGGGGCAGCAGCGGGGACAACTGCACCCAGCTGGGCAGCACAGCTGCAGGTGATGGGCAGCCTGCACCCAGCTGGGCTTTCTGCAGCTTATGAAAGGGTGAAAAGGATGCAGGATGAAAAGGGAAAAATATAAGATCTTAAGAAAAGTGCCCTTAGCCCATCTAGGCTTGTGCTTTGTCCCCAGTGGTCTGTGTTCAGGTGTTTGTGCAACGCATACCCTCTGCTGTTCCTATTGCCCCTGTACCTTCACCATCCACAATCACTGTACAGGGACGTGGGGGAGCACACTCCGTTGACACAGAATCATAGAATCATCTAGGTTGGAAGGAACCTTAAAGATCATCTACTCCAACCATCACCCTAACTCTGACAAAAAAAACCCAACAAGATGTAAGAAATAAAAATCACTAAACCATATTCCTGAGGACCATATCAACCCATCTTTTGAACAACTCCAGGGATGGTGCCATAACCACTTCCAATGTCCGATAACCCTTTTTGTGAAGAAATGTTTCCTAATATCCAATCTCAACCTCCCCATCACAACTTGAGCCCGTTAACCCCTTGTCCTATCTCCTGTAACGTGGGAGAAGAGATTGACCCCCTGCTTCTCTACACCCTCCTTCAGGTAGTTATAGAGTGTGATAAAATCTCTCCTCAGCATCCTCATCCTCAGACGGAACAACCCCAGCGCCCTCAGCTTCTCCTCATAAGACTTATTCTCCCGACCCCTCGCCAGCTTCTTTGCCCTTCTCTGGACCCGCTCCAGACCCTCGATGTCTTTTTTATGTTAGGGGGCCAACACTGAACACAGCACTTGAGACCTCTCCAGTATATCAGAACAAGCTCTTTTTTCACACTGCTGACACTGCCTACCTCCACAACAGCTTCCCAGGGCAAAAAATTTCAGAAGTTCATTAAAAACCATGAACATTCTTTCACTTGTTTTATGCTGAGCCATTGGGATTTGGTGAACATATGCCATGTTCACCATCTCCATCAGCACAAGGGTTTTGTGGGTTTCAGTTCAAACTCCTTTTTTATCCAGCCTTTTAAATTTTATTTTACTCTTCTTTCTGGATCATATTTTTATACGTTTTATATTAATCAAGTGTGCTTTTCCAAACATCCATGACATTTTAAATAAATCATGTTCATGTAAAGTTCCAGTTTTTCTAAAAGACGGGTAAGCAAACAGCTAAAGAAAAGTATCTGCAAATATTTTTGTATGTGTATCAAGCATGGCTTATATTATACAACCGTGGTATCTAAGCCATTTGGAGAATTAAGATACAAAGAGCCTGAAGACAAAAAGAAAATAATACAATTTTCTTTTGCTCTGTTCCATGGATAACGAGCTGCTTTCTTCTCAAAAACGCAACAGGCTTGCAGACGACGTCACCCGTAGTCACAAAGTACGTAGCTAAATGAAAAGAAAAACACTGTAGTCACACCGCAAGGAAAAGGAAGAACTATCAATGCAATTTTTATTAACTAACACTACGATTATTCTCCACCATAAAGTACATGGGTTCTCATTACAGTAATTAAAAATCTTGTCTGCAGAATGTAAGTTCATGGGTACATCTGTAACTTAGCCATAAGTGTAAACCTGGCTGCACCCCACCATCAGCTGTAATCTCCTGCCAGTGCTTCCCTCTCATAGTATATAATTTTATTTCCCAAAAAATGGGAGTCCTCTTTTCTTCTTTGCCCCCTCCCTTTTCTCCATCCTTAGCAGGTGGTAAAGCCTAAAGACAGACTGGTGGTATGCACAGTAGTTGCAGTGGGATGGGCAGGAGCATCAAGGAGGAATGTGTCCCCTCCTAGCAGCACCTACAGTCACGGACAAGGCTCTTGTCCAAATTTGTCCAAGATCATCCACTCCTTTTTCTGGGTCCATCACCACTGTAATACTTTCCTTCCACAGCAGTGAAGCTCTTTGCTCCTGGCATGTCAAACGGTAAGAAGAACCTTTAAGCAAATTTATTGTAGCCGCAGAATGGCCTACATATCATAGAATCATAGAATGGTTTGGGTTGGAAGGGACCTTAAAGATCTTCTAGTTCCAACCCCCCTGCCCTGGGCAGGGACACCTCCCACTAGAGCAGGTTGCTCAAAGCCCCATCCAGCCTGGCCTTGAACCCCTCCAGGGATGATTTCATTTTATTTGTGGCTACAGTAGAATTTGAGGTGGAGGATTCACTGCAAGAAGTGCTTCAGAAGCCAGATCAGATTTGGAAATGAAAGAATATTCATTAATTTGAAGATGTGAAGATATAGAAAGCATACTGCACTACCTAGTATGCCAAAAATTAAGATTTTATTCTCCAAGTGAATTAAAATTAATTCAGCCAACAGCATTGTCTTTACAATATATAAAGAACAAAAAAACTCCACGTGGCTCCAGTCATGCCAAACAAATAGATGTAAGAACCCTGTAGACATAATTTCTATACTAATCTGAAATCAATTGGAAATATGTGTTAAACGCTGTCACCTGTGGAATGGGAACCAGTTAAATAAGTTTTTCTATGATGATGTGATGCTCTGGGCAAATGCAAAGTGTATATAGTGTGTATTAAACACACAGAGAAAAAAAGATGTGAGACAACAGTTAAAAGTCACAGCAATTCCAACCTGGAATGGTAAAAAAACCAAAACCACAAAATGACAAGGATTCCTCAAGGGCTGGGACAGGTTTCCCCGAAGGAATTTCTCCATTGTGTGATCTCCATTTTGGAAACTCAACATTTAACTGAACAAAGTCTTGAGCAGATTGTCCCAACATGTTCAGACAGGACCAGATGACTACAAATGGGCTCTTCAAGCATAAATTTTCCAACATTCCTTGAAAATACGCTGGACTACTGATCACGTATATTTAAAACTAAGGTGACTCTTGCCTGTGTATGCAATTCCTATTATAAAAAAATATCTACATATATTGGATCCTGTATGAATTGCCAAAGAAGATAATGTAGATAATTAAATGGTATGTTTTTCATTTATACTACATCCACAACAGCTTACTACAGATGACTTTTATGGCTCATACCAAAGCTGCTGCATTCATAACAGTGCTTTGCAATATCAATAAATAACAACAAAATACTATATATTCTCAAGTGGTTGTACTTTGGTGCTTCAAGGAAAAATTAATGAGAAATATATGCATTTCTTTTGTTCTGAATAACTTAATCAGCATATCGAATCACTTTGAAACATATTTATATGTCAGGAACAAAATTGCTTTCTATCTCATGTTGACTGCAACCTTAATTGGGACAGGAGATGGAATAGAAGTAGTTTATTAAATAGCCTATCATATAGAAAATTAGAGTTTAGCGTTCTATTTGACGTGTAAAGCCCTGGCTGATGTGTCTTGTTTAACTATTAGTGAATTACAAATACATTAAAGACTACAGCTTGTATTACTTCTTCATTTAAAGAACCACTGATATAAACAAACTTTTTCTCAGCTTGGTTTTTCTGTATTCTCTTGGCATTTGCTGAACCAGTGCCAATAACAGGTTTTAGAAGCCAACACTGCTCCATAATTCCTCACCAAAAAAAGAACGTCATATTTTATTTCTTACTTTAATGAACAAGCTCCTACACTTTTTCTCTGGATTGATTACTTTTATATGCATTTTGCCCCTTCATTGTGTGCTTAGTGTGATGGATACCCAAGGAAAACCCCTGCAGACTGAAATCCTTTGTTTATACGTAGAGCAGTTCGAACACAATCCATCTCCTTTATATCCTGATTTTTATTATGGCCAGGAGAAATAAAAGCTGTAGGAGGGAGGAAATACCGTAAGTACTTTTGTTGTACACAACTTGAGGCAATACGGGAGTTGCGGGCATCCCAAACTGTGAGCTCAAGAGAGATGCACGGAATTGGGTATCTCACACTCCCAGTATAAAATAAGGTAAGTACTCATAAAATTGAATTACTTCTATGCCTAATTTCTGTTCACTTTTCCCACTTGTACTCCTGCATAGCAATGTCAAGCAGTTCTGACTTTGCCATGAAATCTTGGCTGCTTTGGGTATTTCAGATGAGCGCTCATGTTGGATATTTTGAAAATTACACCGACAGATGGTTCTACTTTGAAACGTAACATTGGGGCTTGCCTCAGACTATTTTCTGAGAAGAAGCATGTTTTTATTCCAGGATTACTAAGCCACTGGAAGCTGGATCCCTGGCTGGAGGCTGCTGCAGGGCCCGGGCCCGGGCCAGGTTAGGTTTTGTCCAAACCTAACCCTAACCCTTGCTCTGTGCCCTGAGTGGCACTTGGAGTCAGGGTGTTTTAGAAAATGTCTCTTTTCATGGCAAAGGTTTTGCTAATGAGACATCAATCTAGTTGGCCTATGTACAGCCCTAAGGTTATCCTTCACAATCACGCTCAGACTCTGCTGACAGGAGCAACTCAGTGTGGGAGTTCAGCAAGTAATTTTCTTCACTAAGAAATGATTTACTTTTTATCCAGTGTTCCTCAAGGACCAAAGGTTTCCTTAGGAGCTTATATTCTATGGTTAGTATTATGACTTCTTTTTCATCCTCGCATTGAAATACAAATTCTTTATACAGAAATTGAATTAGTGGGATGTTAGAGTGGTAAAAGAAATGATCCCAGATGATCCGTGAAACACATGACAATTGCATCTACTATGATTTAAGGAGATTTGTGGGATTACATTCTGAAACCTGAGATTTTAGAAAGGAATTTTGGTATTCATCTGCTCTCACCGTAGCTGACCTTGCTGTCCATGTTTCTTCTCCAGTATAGTAGAGATTTCACCCTCCTGAATTGATCACACCCTTGATGGCTTTTGGTTTTGGCTTTTACTTGTGCATCTTGAATTGTTTGAATTATCTTGCCCAAAATCATGTTATGGGGCAAGCGACCTCTGAAAGTGAGCTGAGGGTCTGTTCCCCTCCCACATTGGGAGTGTGCAATCCCACTTTTTGCTAAAAGCAGCTCCTCATAGATTTTCTTTTTAAGTCAACTGAGGAGTTGATCCTCCTAGCTAGTCTCTCTAGCTGTCGGCAGAAGAGAAGGTGAGGAAAAACAAGCATAAACATCTTATGGCAAAACAGTGCACCTTTCGTGACTGACCAGGACAAATTGCTGCTGAATCCCAGAAATCCCAGCTCTTTCCTATTGCCCAGGGAACTAGTATCCCAGCAGCCAAACCAGGTGTCTCCCTCTATTAGCTGCTTCACTCAAGAATTATCTCTTTCCCCTTCCTTGAATACAGCCACTACCTATGTCCCCTTTCTGTCAGTCTTTCTGCTGCCTTTTCTGTTCTTTTTTTCTGCTCTCCAGTCCATCACTGGAAAAGAAGTTGCTAAGCAAACACCTCTGCTGCTCTTCTGTCTAATCATTTCCAGCTTCTCTAAATAAATATCAAATACTGCTAACACATTCTTTAAGGTATTTTCTCCAGAACCAAGCAGCCATCTCAGTAAAGCCCCAAGATATTTTTGTTTTGCTTAGTAGCAAAACTTGCAGTGATTTACTTCTGATTCCTATCAATGCATAATGAGAAGCCTCCCCAATAACATTAGCTCTTTTGTTGGTCTCTACTGGTACCTCTACTACTTCTAATCAGGTCACTTGGGACAAACATGGTTATTTATGGGCTGGCTGGCTCAGGGTAGTAAATAAACACACATCTGATGTAAATTGTGAAACCAATTAAAATTGTAGTGATTTACAGCATTCAGGTTTCCAATGCAATGAACCCAGCCATAAGTCTGGATGATGATTTCCAAATGCAATAAAAGTCTCTGCTAAAGAAATGTGTTTGCCAAAGAGCAGCAGTGTTGACAGCAGAAGAAGGTCACGCTTTGCCACCTCTCCACCAGTCTGATTACCTTGTTTTAAAACCTGTCTCTGTCCTTTCCTTTATTGACTGCTGGCATTACCTCAATTAACCCTAAGCTTTCTGGGTCAACAGGATGGGTCCTAATTCCAAACGTATAAATGTCACTATAGCAGTAGGTGCTGTATAATATGAAAATTACCAACAGGGGTAGGAGAAATGACAGAGAAAACACTCCCTCTCCAGGGATATTCATTCCTTCATCCTGTTTTCCCAAACACTTAGTGGTTGCCATTCTTCTATGTGTTTAACACCACACACTGAAAATCTGAGGTTGCTCTTCTCTTGTTAACATTCACCAGTTTTAAAGAGCTTTCAGGGTAGGATCTATAGGGTTCAGACATATCCAGAGTGTCTCTCAGGTCTGATGCTGGCTCAATGTCTGGCATCCCAAAGTTCTTCACTTAAATCAACTGAGCATCCCATGGACACAATTTTCACACCCAATCTAGCAAAAGCTGGCACGTAGGTGAGTGAGTATCAGTCACAGTGTGCATAGTGCCAAGATAAGTACTGACAGACAGAAAGAGGAAACATAAATGATGCTAAAATAAAGACAGAAACAGTGACTTTAACATTTGGGTATGCTTCTGGAGCAATCATGTCTTCACAGGCAGCTATACTCCTGCTGTTATTTCAATTCTCCATGCAGGCATTCTCACCGAGGCAAAATGTAATCCGTGTAATAGACATAGCTCTTCCTCAGTAAAAGTGTGGAGAAATTATTTATGTTCATGACAGGGCGAGGTTATGTCAAGAGAACAATATCTGTTTCCTCTGAAAAACATTGATGCTGTCAGAGACATTGGATGAGGAACTTGGTTCATACAATTATTAATAACAGTTATTACAGACGCAATTTTCGAGTCTAATCCCAAATCCCCTAAACTCAATGAGGGTTTCAGTGATCATAAATCAAGAAAACTAAGATGACATTTTATATTTTATATATATTACGGTTGGTTTTTGGGATTAAACTAATAATAAAAAACTTTCATGCAGAAGAGTTTATATATTTGAGCAGGCGTGTAAAAAGGCATATAGCAACATGTACATGTTTAAACCAAAATGTATATGTACATGTTAAACACAAATTTTTTACATCTGTTATGTGCCTTTTTATTCATTGAGGAGATGTAGGAACACAAAAGTTCCATTAAAATTTACATCCTTCTACTCCACCCTGATAAAATGCCTTGTTTTTCAGTCAGCCATCCCTTTGATGAAACCACTGACTTCTTAAACACATAAATATGCTATAGAAACAAATGGGGCTTGGACTACACATTGCCTCAGATGTATTTTTTATCACCACTCTCATCTATGAGAGAGTAAAAAGAAAAAAAAAGGATAAACTAATAGGGTAATGTGACATTGCTATATCATGTTTATAGACTTTCTGGTGGATTCAGAGTCTCCACTTTGCTTATAGCAGTTGATGTTACATGTGCACTGCAGAATAAACAACAGGGCCTCATAAAAAGTAACCTGACCACAAAGCACAATACTGTTACTTTTTCTCTTCTTATTCTTGCATGGGAGTTTCCACTCTCAAGAAGGAAAATTCACAGTAGAGATCTGACTTTTAATACCACAAGGCCTAAGTTACTGCCCAAGACTTGAAATACAAAGCAGACCAGACCGTATCTTCAAATTTTCAATAGCAAATTTTTAGAGATTGCATGATCATACATTCATATTACATGATTCTTAATATTACAGAAGTGTGAGTGGATACATGATACATGGAGAAAGCACTTATTTTTTGTTACACTGCACATAGGTGGGACCTGGTCACAAGAAACCTCTGATGCTGCCTTCCAGTAGAGCTGCTTGGATGGTGATGAGCAGCAACCTCCTGCATGGTCCCACGCAGCTGTGGAAGGGGACATCTGTCTAACCCTCAACAGCAGCATGATCAGGTAAGCTTTGATAATTGAGAATGGAGGGGGAAGAGAAAAAAAAATTGGATACTTACATTGAACATGGTGAATTGACATATTCACTCTACGTGCTTAGCTTGACATGTAGAGTGGTTTCCTTCAGCACAGTATCACTCTGAAATAACAGAAATTGCTTTTTCCTTATTTGCAGGTACTTGCACCAGTCAAAAAGCCCACCTTTTCCAAGGAAAAATAATTCTACTTTCATCCATTGCCTTCAAAATACTTCCTCTGGTATGAATAAATGACGTGTTTTCCATGAGCCGAAACATTTAATGGTCGATTTAGCACACAGAAAGCAGTGCTCTGTTGTGGGCGACGTGTTGACAAGTCACGCAGTTATCTGACTTATCCTTCAACAGAGGACCTTCATTATGAGCCTTATCAACACCTCTGTGCAAAAGCAAGACACTAGATATTTGGAAGATTAAATCATCTTCATAATGTAATATGATGAGAGATGTATATATATGATAATAAAAATGTAATAGATAAAAGCATTGTAGCAATATTTAGGGTTTGAGCAAGCTTTAGAGAGAAAAATGGTAGGTGTGATATCAGGGAAAGGCCAAGAAGCTGTTTAGGTTTAAGGTTTAATGAAAAGCCATTCATGTTACACAGGAGGCTATACGCTGTATTATTTTCTGGAACTTGAAAGTAATATGAGTCACTTGGCCTTTTGCAAATCAGGGATTATAAAGTACTATATAAACTAGCTGAGACCTCATTTTAAATGTCATATTGAAATCAGCATGTGATCAGCAGAGTAGGAGTAAAATTAAAAGTACAGTTGGTGAAATTAGATACTTTGTCTTGTAAACAGCTGTTTGCATAATGGTCTGTTATTTAAAGGCATCTGTTCTTTTGCAGCCCATCATCTACAACTATTACTCACTATATTAGACATCAAGCCTACTTTGTATACAGTTTCTCTGTCCCTCATTGTTGTTGCACATTTCGGTCCTATCTGATGGGAAAATACACTGAAATTCTGGTCACATACACCGTAACAACAGGAAGCAACTACAATTTTTCACTTTCCGATCAGCAGAGTGTAATGTGTCTTTGCATCTAAATAAACTATTTGCATGATAAGCAGACATCTGTAAGAATTTGTTAGCATCCAGTTAGCTAATATACTTTTTCTGTGGTATTTCTAATGCTGAATCTTCTGCTCCATTTTAGTAAGACCTAGTTGCTGCAATAGATCTGTTAAAAATCGATATTTATGAGTATTCATAAAAATTGTAATTTGGACAAACATAGAGAAAAAAAAAGAATTTAAATGTGTTTTAGGTCTTTAGAAGATTATGCAAATACTTTCAGATCATAGGGCATAGTTTTATCTGACTTTCAATACCCTTCTCACTGCTCCCAGCTCCTTGAATTGTTAAACAGATTATTGTTAAGTTTTATTTAGATCATGTTCTTCTAGCTGGGGCTTCAGCAAGAGTCAGTGTCCCAGCTCAGCAAGTGCATGTCCTGACGTCCGAGGTCTTCTTCTGGGACGTAAAAATAACCTGGACTTGAATTAACAGGGAGCTGAAAAGAGCTCCAGCCACTGACTTGTATTTAATCCTTGTATTTAATCCATGTAGAGAATGTCTTTCTCTCTAGCATGTCTGCATTTTGAACCTTTGCCTTCAAAACTTTAATTAACCTTGAGAGGAGCTTAATAGCTGAATATCTACCTGCTGAGATTAGACTGTAAAAAACAGGCTGTCGCTCCAGTTTTCTGGGGAGAGGAAGCACCACAGCTTTCACTTGAAATGCAGCCCTTGAGAGCAGTTACAGCATATGCTGCAAACTGCATAAGCTGCAGACCCAATTTTCCATAATTTCATATCTGAGATAGCTGACATTAAAGTCAGCGCTTATCACAAAGAAAAAAATAATACAAGACCCTTTATCAATAGTGAAAGTGATTTTCTGTTTGTTATTTAAAGGAGACACGCTAAAATGAATAAATATTTTTCCCACTGGGGAAGTTGTTAAAAATAACAAGGATGAAATACAGTGGGGGGTCTTTTCTCTTTTCCCCATTCAGCATGTGATTGCTAAAATGCCTTTTGGCTCCATGACTTGCCCCACTGACTGTGAAAGTCTGCTTTCAAATTAACTAAAACCAGCAGGAACATTTTGTTTCTTGAGTGAAGCCGTTTGCAATGGATACTCTAACAGGTACACACTGCATATCAGATTTCCACGTTTAGCCTTTCTGATCCAATGAACTTCCCTTTTTTCCTGATTTTAACCTCACTGCTTGCACTATGTTTTCCAAAATGACTTAAATAAATTAGCTGCCTATACCTTACGTATGAGATGAAGACCTGAGACTGACACTGACGTTCCTTCTCTGGGACAGGCTGATTCAACACAAAAAAGGGTGGTGATTTCTCATTGTTCTGCTGAAGTCTACTCTTCTACCTCGCCTTCTCTGCTACCCACTGAAACTACAAAACCAATTTACTTCTCAACAAAAGCAGAGCAAATATCTGAAACATTAGATTCAAAGTTTTCCAAAGGTTCTGCACTGCAAATTTCACCTCCTCCTGGACCTGTGGCTCTTTGT
>BJBW01004869.1:72885-88016 GCA_004320125.1 Scolopax mira
AAAAAAAAATATGTAATTAGGAAATATTCTTGTTGTTAACATGTTTTATTGTAGCTGTGAACAATTTGGCTTATAGGGGCATGCAAAACAAAATATATGAAATGGTGTCTTGTAACTAAAATGTGAGAGATTGATGTGTGGATTTACATCACAGGCAAAATCTGCTTTGTTCCTGCAGTTTAAAGTAGGTCAAGACCGAAGCAATTTATTTATGACATAATTAACCATCAACAAGGGAATGAAACCTTTGCAATCCATATCAGTAATGCAACAGGCAATCCATAAACCTAGACTTTTTATAAAAGGATATACCAGCCAGTTTCTCAGCACCACATGTGAGAGTTTGATCTGGCACACATGCCCCGGAACCTGAGGTTTTCCAGCAAATCGACCAGCAGTGCTGTGTCCTTCAGTCTGCAGATGGGACATATCTGTGTGCTCATCCTGCTGCCAAGGGCCACCTGACCCACACCAACACCTCTCAGTCATGTCAATCTCGGCAAACTGCAATTTTCTCATGACCATTTAACCTGGTCGATGTTTGTTTGCATCTTTTTAAAGGATGAGTTTTGGGCAAATGCTTTCCTACACAGTTGACTTTCCCGTTCATGGTCCTTATATTTCATTATCTAGTTTATTTTTTAAACTAGCTTTACATTTTTCTTTAAATAATTTGAAGTAAAAAGTCCTTCAGCTCCCAAGCAATGCTTTGTAAAGATTGTAAGCCAGACTCTAAAAGGGGAAGAGTGAACCTCTTCAAATGAATAAATTAATGAATAATTCCATGAGTTGTTCTCGAGAGGAAAAATATATGAGAAGTATACACAGGACAGTGCTGTAAAGCAGAGTACAATACATAAAGTGTCATATCTTCTACAGTTAGGGAGAACCTGGAGAGCCTCCAGCCAGTGACAGGACTATTTATCACTAGCCATCACTAGCAAAAGACAGCTCTACATATTTCCTTGTTTTAAATATTGTCTGCTCTACCAAGACCAGAGAAATGCTTAAGCTCCGTGTCTGGCACTACAATGAATAGGTGGGGTTTCTCTTCTCTTTCCTTTCATTTCAAGGAAAAGAGACTACCCAGATCTGCATGAATCTGCTTTCAAGGCATGTCTGTACCGCTTGTTCTGGTCACATCTGGATATATTTTATTTGTTCATATTGCGTATACTTTGAAAAGGAGAGACACTGCTCCCATACTTTCCTTCCTATTTCGTTTTTGCATGTATTCAATGAGACAGAGCAAGGTGATGGAAGTTAAGGTGCTATGTCATTATGCCATGTTTTTCTGGGCAACGTTGGAGGCCCTACAGATGAAATGTCATTTTGTACATTCATGGGAAAAACCAGGGTATGCCCACATGATAAGCAGTTTTACTTGGCAGTGGAGACTGTTAGTTACTGGGAAACAAGAGATTTCCTCATTACTTTAATAAATATATTGTGAATAACATTTTGCTTCAATTTACTTTCTCACCTCCTCCAAATAGATATTTTTTCCCCCAATATCCTCGATATCTATTTCCTGCTTCGTCTGCAGCTCCTACGTCTTCCTCTATTTCTGTTCCCCCTCCTCCCTGGCAAGAAATTTTAGTCTCTCCCTGTCTGCCTTTGAAGTCAGTTGGTCCCAGCTCTCAGCTCCTTATACTAGCTCAGAAAAACTGATTTTAAAAGTGCCCAGAGTTAAAGTAAGGGTCCATAAAATAGATTGTTTCAAATGATTGCCTGACTCTAGTAACACCCGGTATTTTTTAAGTTCTCTAAATAACTCACTTCTGCTCTTCCTACAATGAACACTGACAGCAAATATTGTTACTTTTGTGTCTTAGAAAGCTGCTCACTCTTCTCCCCCTGCCTCTTCTTTTCAGTGAAGTCGTAGTTTCCCAGGCAAAATCTTCAAAATGAGAGTCACCAACTCTGTGCAACAAGAGGAGCGTGTAGTGTCCTTGCTCTGGATCTGGGTATTCACACCACTTCTAGGGTCCATGGGGCCAGAACCCTCTCCTTGTATTGATCATTTATGATTTTTCCACCAAGTACAAAGACCTCTTTCTGTTCAATATCAGATATATATTTAGTATGCATAAATGGCAACATCAGAAAGGTGAAATGTAGGGAGAAGTCCATAATTCTAACAGTGAGAAAGACTTGATGTGTCTGCAGTTCTGAGCAAGGATATGGGATGATTTGTTTTCCTCTGAAGTCTTCCCTCTCCACCTCTATCTCAGACAAACACAGAAATACTTACACCCCTGGGGGAACCTGCCATTAAAAATTATTCTTACCTCTGGCAAATGATCCAGAGTTCACACACCTGGTCCACCACTGCAGTGAGATATATAGATATATATATATATATATATATATACTCTTTAAATGCTGGATTAGGTTTAGACTCTTAATGTAATTTTAAAAGTTCAGCTATTTCACTGGGGGCAACAGAGTTAATAAACAAATTGATATTTTTCATTTCTATATCACGGAATAAGCACACAGAGTTTTATTGATATTTACTTTTTTATTTTAAGACTGGAGATTGGCCCATAAAGTGTGTTGATGGTTGCAGTGCCTTCAAAATACAGGTAGGGTAAACTGGTACATCCCATCTCATATCAGGTATTGAAAATAAATATTTAAAACATACCTGGCATGATATCATCTGTATACATATTAAAATAGTCAAATAGAACTGTAATATAGTATAAACTATGAAGGAAACTGTCTCATTCAAAAATACAACTGTTGCTAAGAAATATGCATAAAACTTTTTAAGCAAGAAACTTAACTTTTTCTGTAGAAGCTTTTTTCTTGCCATAGCTGTAAATGTCATGCTTACAATTGTTAAATGCTCGTTACAAAGCATAATACGATAAAAATAGAATCTCTGGTTTATTAAAAGCAAAGAAAACAAATCAAGATTTTCCACAAATGATTTAAATTAGCCTGTTTTAAACAGGAATTTCAGTTGACCTGGATGCAGCTATTTTGAAGTGTCTATGAAGATTTAAGCTCAGAGAAGCCTCATGGCTGCGTAGGTTGCATGATTACACTTTTCTATCATTAGGTCTTCGTAAATCTCCATGCTGTCCACATACCTATTTTGAAAGTACTCCATATGTTTCCAGTAAAATATGATTCAAAGTGAAAATACCAAAAAATCTAGTTATTGCTAAGTTCATTTCATGAGTTTTATAATCTCTAACAAGCATAGCAGTCTTTTCTTATTATCTTTGCAGCCCAAAATCAGTTTATAATTTGCTGTATATAATCATATTCACTGTTTGACTTCAGAAGAACTTTGTACAACATTTCCTGTCAAGTATATAAATTTCTGCTAGTTCCCGTCTACATAAAGATAGAACTATATTACCCTGGTGCAAGGCAGAAATTACTCTAAATCAGAGGAATTATAATGAAAGTAAAGAGTTTTGTTGCATGTGGAGAATGTGAGAAAAATCTGTGATGTTTTAAAGGAAAAGAATATTACTTTACACAGGGGGTCTGATTGTACTAATGGAATTTCAGAGATTTATGTCCTAGTAAGAAACTGGACATTAATGTTGGTGACTAGAGAGTTCTGGGTTGATTTGTAGATCAAATTGACTGTCAAAAGTTGTTTATACTTGTTTTCTCAGATTATTTAGGGAGTGTAGGCTGAGGAGGAAAGGAAAAAATTCAGACAATGACATTTAAGTTCACAGAACATTCAGAACCTAAGTTTGAAACAGGTGTGCAGAGCCAAGGGGTACAGAGATGCGGAGGGCACCTGGGTGGGAGGGAGAGCAAGGCCAGATGGCCAGGGGGTACCTGAACCAAAGGGGTACCTGAGTGGCCAAAGGTGGCCGGATGGACTCAGTCGCCACCCTGTCACATCAAACATTAAAAAAGGATGTTTTGCAATCTTGAAAATCTATATTGGCCTGGCTGCTGAAAAAGAAACCCCAATTTGACTTCCAGTTCCTTTAGGTGGAGGACTCCCTTTATAAAGAAATGAGCTTCACGCTTTTGAAGTTGAGTTTTGAGATATGGAGTTTTACCATATCTCCCCTCTGCTGCCTCTTCATTTTTTACTGTGAAAAGAAAGTCTTTTTTAGCTCTCATCACCTCACTTCCTCACAGTCTCTTCCGCCACCTTGTCTGAAGGCTCCTTCCAGCTTCTTAATTTAGATCTTCAGTCACAAATACAGAACACAGCTAAAAAAAGCAGAAACAATTCAGTCTGCAGCAGTTTGGGTTTTGATCACTACCCGACAGCAAGCCCTATAATACGTACAGACCTCTCTCTCTATACATATAGTTGATCCCTTCATGTCAATTTGTGAGTGCTCTATGATGTGCTCATAAAAGGCTGCCTTGGGGAGCCAGAGTGGATGAAGTCATGTCAATGTTGACATGGTAACCTGTACTCTTGCCTTTGACAGGTGCTTGTACCAAAGCTTCAGAGGAAAACAAGGAATTTCACACCTGACCCCAGGAATGATCCAGCCAAAGTCTCCTATTGTAGATATGGAGCTGTCTGTGACTGTTACTTTCCTTAATGACAATTTCTACACCCAAGTGCACTTCACCCACTAACAGACAGGACATGATGAAGAGAGGGTGCCAGTGCTTGCATTTTTCCAGCATTATTATACCCCAGAATTTTTGGGGAAACAGGTAAAATTTTTCGCATGGGAGAAGAAGATGGAATATTTGTTCCAAGTTTTACCAACTCTCTAACTCAAGTAAAGTGCCTGTAGGAGCTCATGGTTACAGAGAATAAGCAATGAGTGACTTGTGTGTTTCTTATCTATCTGAATATACTGGAATCCCTTACATTCTGCAACACAAGAGTTGATTTCCGGAGGCATATTTAGGCAAGTTTGAAGTGAAAAATTTACTTCACAGTTAAGAACAAGCTTGGAAATTGGGCAAAAATCTGCAAGGTCATATAAACTTTCATTATTTTCCTTTGATGATTAACTTCTTATGAAAGCTGACTGTGATTACCATGGCATCTGCACATGTGTGCAATGTATAGTGAGGTTTTTTTTCACAAGTGCTGAGTCCTTAATAGGTCATAATAATTTGGTAATAAGACAGTGAAATGTATGATAAAAGAACTTCATACTTTTCTTTTGCTCCCTGATGACCATAAATTTGATTAGACAAAAAAAGTTACATAGTGAATAAAAATCTGTAATAACATGGTAGCTGACAAGTAAATGTACATCCCATGGTTTTAAAAAGAAAAAAATTACTTGCTTCAAGAGACTTAATTATCATTTGAACTACCCTATTAACATTTAACATGTAACTAATATGACAGTATAGTGGTAGGCACTCTCTGAAAATCCTATCCTTAGGACTCTCCAACAGTTACGAGTTTTGATCTGCAGACCATACTCCAGCAAACAGCTCGATGTCCATTTTTCCATTACCAAAGAAAAGACTGCGTAAAACATGGCAGAATGATTATGCTCAAAATGGGAATAATGGCAGGGTGAGAGATGAGGTACTTGAACTAAAACGTCTGGCTTTCCTGGTCACCGAAGTAAAAATAATCCATGAGGCAACTGGTCTCTGGCTTTTACCTTCTTCACTCTTGATAGAAGAGTCAAATGGAAAAAAAATATTGCCTTCATATTTCCATCTTGGCACAAAATATTTATTTCTTATCAAAACCAAACTGACATAGAGACATACTCACGAATTAAGGCAACATAGCCAGAATGTTCACAGGAATTTAACCGTAGTAGGACCATCCAAATAACAACAGTAGTTTTGAAATAATCCACAACTTCCACACTCACACACAACCCCACTCTGTAAAAAAATCACTTTCTACCAGAGTTTGGCTATTTGTTTTTGGATTATTAAAAGGAGAACATTTATGCTTCTTGTGTGTATATTTTAGACTTACATATGCCTTCTGTCCTCTCCTCTGCATGTCTGTTTCACACATAGAACTCAGCTTACAATAACAAACAAATTATTCATTATAGCATCAAACCCAAGAAAGCCTGTTTGCCTTGGCATCTGAAATGGAAAGTGAGTACAAGAAGGTACAAAATCCAATGAAACCTCTTCTTCTTTTTGTGTGCTTAGTAGAATTCTGCAGATATTTCAGGGGAAAGAGGAATATGAAAGTCCTGTGAATAGTTTTATATTTTCTGTCTTTCATCAACTGATTCTCCCTCTCTGCTCCACTCTGCTGAGACCCTACCTGGAGTGCTGCATCAACCTCTGGTGTCTCCAACATAAGAAGGACAACAGATCTGTTGGAGCATGTCCAGAGGAGGCCATGAAGGCTCCCTTTTTTTTTAATCTTAGGAAACTAGCAAATAATAAATGTAGGATCAAAGAAAACAGTTGTGTACTGCTTATCTCATAAAATAGGAACACAAACTTATAAAGAAATAGAAGAGTAGACAAATTCAAATGGTAAACAAATAAATTAAATCTGTTTAAATTTTATAAATTGTTTGTGAGAGAAAAATATTTAGAGGAATTAAACCAAGATCTATTCTGTTATTTACAAACAGATATTCTTTTGCATCCAACTAAATTGCCAAGTAAAATAAAGAAATAAAATTCT
This sequence comes from Scolopax mira, assembly GCA_004320125.1. Classification (NCBI taxonomy): domain Eukaryota; kingdom Metazoa; phylum Chordata; class Aves; order Charadriiformes; family Scolopacidae; genus Scolopax; species Scolopax mira. Next base: position 79,469 of record BJBW01004869.1, read on the forward strand.
ATTTCTCCTGCAGATTTAAGTTAAAATTAAAAATTCTATTGATACTAGCCAACCAGGAGCTTTGGAAGTAGTGTTAACTCTTATTTCAAGATTCCAGCAAATCTTTAACAACTATAAAATGTAGTAATTTCTGCAGAAAAATACTACATAAAACCAGTTGCCCTGTTCTTTGAAGCATCTGATTATGATCTGTCAGTGAGAGTAGTTTGTGATAATAAAGGATGCTGAAAAGATCATGCACAGTAGCTCGTTCTTTGACATTTTGGGGAGTAGAGTTAAAATCCAGGTCCTTTAACTGACACAAAACATGGAATTTGTTGTATCAGAAAGGGAAGAGTGCACGAATTATTGCTCAGCCCGTAGCTGGTATGTGCAATGCATGGCAATTTCCCCTTTGTTCTCTGCTCCTTTGCTTAATTAACATTGATTGGAAAAGAAGACTTTTCTTTTATTCCTTCTCGAGTAAACTATGATTTAGGTGTTGGTTTTGTTTTTTTTTTTCCTTTTTCTGCTCCACACGACATGCAGAATGTTTGCCTAACAGTGCAATTGGAGGTGTTGGGAGAATGGTGGCACTCAGAATTACAAGCTTTGACTTTTTTACTACATTTCATCGTAACACCAGTCACAAGCTGCCTTCCACGCTGCTGTCTCACCTCCCCCCAACCCCCCCCCCCACACACACACTTCTTCCCCGCCAAGAAACATATGGCTGGTTTCACAGGCATCTCCCTTTTGCCCCAGCATGGGACTGGTGGGAAGCAGAAGAAAGCTGGCGCCCTGCCTGTGCATCCCGCCAGCTGAGCCGTCCTCTAATTTGGAGAGATACATGCTAGGACAGCAACCAGTTTAAAACAGCTCTTCCCCACTACCGCAGATGGTGAAAGATGGAGAAGCAGGGGGTACTTAAAACCACCTTGAAAAAAGACAGGGGACCTGCTTCTGATGCACGTACCTACTGGGATGCGACTGTGGGAATCACCATGCTGTTCCTTCTGTGAAGTAAAGAATAAAAACAGGTCCTTCAAAGATGCAGAATGAATATGAAAAGAGATGTTGCACATACTTTAACACCTGATTTTAATGTCTCATTGAACAGCAATAATAGGTATCAGACTGGAAATATGGGGCATTCTTTTTACCATGCAGAGCTGGATTTTTTTCTTTTTCTTTTGCTTTGTTCTTGTCTTATCCATATTCTGCCTTTGTGAAGCACATTCCCTGAGACTTACCTATTCACTGTGCGACTGACAACAAAGCTATTACTATGACAGGCCAAATCTATCACTTCCTGACTAACATATCCCAAGCATAACCTGCTCAAGACGTTCCGGAAGGGCTTCCAACCCTCATAGCTGGAGACAGGAAAATTTCCTGAAAAAATAAATAACAAAACACACCAGCTGACTCCTCTTTCAAACCCATTATACTGTGGGGTTTTTTTTGTGTGTTTTTTTTTTCTTTTTTTCTTTTCTTCCTTCTTTAAATACTTAAAAAAAGGATGAGGAGACAAAAAAAGCCAAATATTTCCTTTTTCTTTTTCATTTGGACTTCCCAAAACAGCTGAAAAGCCTAATTCTGCCTGTAGAAATTTCAACACACATACATCAAATACCACCTTGCAAAACGTATTTCACCAATTGTGTTGAGAAGAGCTCTTTTGTATTTTGTTTTGGTACTACCCTCAGCAAAATAAATCACCAGTATACGGCCAAGTCTCTTACTTCCTACAGTAGGAAATAAGAAATACTGGCCATAGAAGTGAACTGGTTGTCTATTAGCAAATCATGATATATTTACACCTATAGCAACGTGCTCCTAAGCTTGGCTGAGTACCATTTAATGGGTTTTGAATCTTGGTTATCTTGATTTCAGCTAAGATTTCAGGAAAAGGAGGCAGGTAAAAATGCACACATTCCACAAGTTTTGGCACTTTTGAGCTTTACATTTTGGAGGAAGATTTTTCAAAAAAAATTTTGAAGTAAATCCAAGACTTCTTATTCATAGGGGGTGCAATTAACATGAGAGGTCCAGACCTGTGAATCTGTAAGGCCAGGACACTTCAGTATCAGATCATAGCACAGTAATATCTTCACATGTTAAAGGCGTTAGGTATGAGCATTTCATTGTACAGAAACCTGGTAAGGGAAATAATAATGTCAGGAAAAAAATTATGACTATAGAAGAGCCTTCAAGTGCTCCTGTAGTTGTTGACTGAATTTGTGGCCTAGCAAGATCATTTGCTATCTGGTAGCATCTGGTTGATTGATTGTTTTCCTCTGAGATCACTAAGGTATGCTTATTGTGTAAAATATTTCTAATCCCAATTTAAAAGCTGATTTTTGAGAGATACCAATCTTATCAGTTGGCCTATGATTGCCTATGTCTTTGTTATTACACTACTTACACTGTCTCTACTGTACACAGTGTGGAAGCTTTGATGAATGGGTGTGTGCAGATGAATCCATTTATGAATTAAAAATGGACTGCCAAGTATAAAAGAAATGTTAATTAACTTACTTGCATGTATCCACACTTATATTTCACAGGTTTTTTTTCTACTGTCCTTCTAGCTTTGTGGAACATTGTAAATAGATTATCACTGAAAGGTGTAATACACAACCCCTCTCTTTTTGGCACCATGAATGAATCTGTCCTTGCAGGCAACTACTTATAGGAGTAGTTGAATCTTTCATGGTTTTTTTTTTTTTATTTATTTATTTGCGATAAAAACTATGTCCTATCTGACTCCCAAGTCAATAATCCACTTTAGAAACTTAAAAGCAAATGTTCCTGTTATGTTAAGAACTGCATATTCTGAAAAGGATGTTGAACTGCTGGTAAGAGAAGAGCAACACACCCGTTTTTTTCTCGCTGCCATGATGTAGCATTTTCCTTCCCTGACTGTATACTGGAAGGATTAGGCCTATATCAATTGATAAAACAAATACTTTTTCTCAAAAGTCATTGTCCAAATTATATTTCTTGCTTAGAGTTGTGAAAATAAAGGCAAAAATCCCTCCATAAAACTAATCCAAACTCATTATTTTGCACTTCAGTTATTAGAAAATATAGGATCACTGAGTCCCTGTCCAGATCTTCTCTCCTTTAATGTTCATCATTCAGCAATTAAAATTCATATCTGTGAAAGTTTTGCAAACCCAGGGAAATAAAAAGATTTTCTCAGCCATTTTTTTGGTTTTGCTCTGGTAGGCTTTTCTGAGTTAGTGAATTATTTTTCTCCACGTAATAATTCAAACCAGCATGTTTCCCGGAGGATGTTAATTTCTTTTTTTAAGTACATGTTTTCCTAGTTAAAATGGTATTTGACAAAGGGAGCAGGAAATGAGGAAAGGAACGAGACAGATATATCAATCACCAAGCAGTTTTAAAGAGCACTGACTGTATTAGTTCCAAAAAATACATTGTGTCCTGATTCAGGAATAGTAAGAAATTACATCTCACATTTTATGCATTAAGTAAGCCCACCTTCAACTCATTTTTGATAGCCCAGGTCCATCAGTAGATGAGAAGGGTAGAAAGACAAAAGAAAGCAACTTCAGAGTTCTGCAAATGCAGAGCAACATACAGAGTGAAAAATCAGGCTTATTTCAACAGATCTTCTAAAATAGGATTGTCATATGCGCACCAAGGACTGGCAATGAAAAATTCATTTTTGAGGCTGTAACATTTGCCCTGTCAAAGACAGTCCTAAGATACATTATAGACGGAGAACAAGACCCAGCTGGCTCCACTAAATTTAGCTGAACATTAGGCCATGTGGGAATTTCTTACAAATGGCAGTCATCTTGTCTGCACTGGAAAAGGTAAAAGCAATATAATTTCATTACTCTCAGTGAGACTTTGCCTGTCACATCTGCAGAGCAATGACACCGCAAGAAGATTTTTTAGTGTTAGATTTTGCTCAAATAACATATAATGGCTTTGCTCTGCATGTGAATAAGCTAAGAAATGGGTCAGTTTATCAGCAGCTAAAGCCCATATATTTGAATGTGTTAACTTTGTAGAAGCAATGGATCTTTTATTATGAGTAATCACAAATGTTGTAAGAGCTATAAAGCCATTATTTAGCTTAATGCTGTTCATTGTTTAAGAAGCACTTTTAATTAAAACTACCAAAATTCTAGTCTCCTTCATTAGTGACATAACAGAATTAAGATTAAAAGGGGTCACTTTGGGGATTATTTTGTGAATATTAATTCTATTAATTAATATTACTTAAAAAATCATGTCTTGGAAATGATAGTTAAGTTAATAGAGAATTATAGCCACAATGGGATTCTCATACTTGTTTCAGCTTCTATTTAGGAACCTAAATTAGAAACCTGCCAAATTAACATTGAAGTTTTGAGTTAGTTTGTGTTCAGATTTTAAATTTTCTTGCTAATATCAGTAACACAGAGAAAAATACCTACACAGGAAATCCTGTTCTGCCTTTGATGACCCATGATGAAGAAAAATAGAGAAATGAGGAAGGGTTCCAAGTACATACAGATCTCCAAAACCAAAGACATCTCTTACTCGAGGATGTAAGCCTCTAAGACATTTAAATGTTTTTTGTTGTTTGGTGGGTTTTTTCTGTAAACCAAACGTATTAATATGTAATGGTAACCCCCTTATTTTTTAAAGTTATACATTAGTATACATTGTATGGTTTTAAAATATTTTGAAATTGCATTTATATGGTCCAGTTTTACTCAATTTCACCCACACATAACACAGGAGTAAATGAATATGAATGTGAGCCAAGACACTTCTTTTTGAAATGTAATATATATACACACAAGGCACAGAAATTTCCCTTCTCTTTGCTAAAGTTTTTTGAAAAGCGGCACCTTTCTTGAAGGCTGCTTTCCAAAATGAGAGGGGAGCATGTGGTTTCAAATGATCTAAATTCTCCTGAATTTTCTGATGAAATAAGATAATTAGGCAACTTGTTCTTTAGGAAGAAAGTGTCAATTCAAGATAATTGTCACTATGAACACTATTTGTTTTAAAGGTACTGTTTGCTCTGAAATTTAAGTTTTCTTAATTTTCATTACAAATCTGAAAACTGGTAAGACTGTGAGCTCCTACCAACTAATTCTGTCTGGGCACGAGTAAAAACATAAAAAAATCTGCAGTCTTTTAGTTTGAAAAACTACCACTCTGCCTAGTAGCTATCTTAATCAGTAGCCACCAGATGAATCTTAATTCATTTTTATGTGTATATAAAATCAAAATCTCAGCAGTGAATTTCAAAGGAGTGGTCTTTGTTTCTTCACCAGGGCTCTGTGATGGCTAGAAAAGTGATCCAACATTTAGAATTCTTTTTCATATTGAAAATAGTGTTCTTTCAGGGGATGCTTGGCGATCAATTCCGGGTTTCTCTCCTATTTTGTTTATTCTGAACAGGCAGAGTTTGAATCTAAACTGCAGGAAAGAGATGTAGTTACTCACTATGAAAGAAATGAAAGAAATGATCGTCAGACATTTCCCATATGCCAAATACTGGGCTTTACTTGTCTGTGCTCATTATTAGCAGCTTTAAAATAATTCTGAACCAGTCTTGGTATTAATTTTCATAAATAAGAAGGAATAAGTAACCCATATATATGTGGTTTTTGGTTTTATTTAACAGCTGCAATTAAACTCTTTTTTTATATCTCTATATCTTTATATCTATCATTGTATATAGATACAAATATATATAGAAAAGTATTCTTGACGCTAAACATTATATATATAAACATATATATATATATGGTGTATATACTACAATAGAATATACCACCTATAATATAATATAAATTATGGGTAAATATTTCTCAAAAAATCACTAGTTTGAGCATCAACCAAGGCTGTGATGAATTAGAAATCCATTAAACCAAGAGTAAGTCAATAATACTTTTTAAACAGCATGTTTTCCTATATAACGGGAAAGGTGTAAATAAATTCTCCTTGTTTCGTAGGCACTAGGGAAAACGTGTTGAACATTTTGTTAACTTTGCCAAGACTTACAACTCTGAAGCAGGCAGATGCTCACCGAGCACCCCCTGTGCTAAAGCAGTTGTCCAAGTTCAGTGGCCCGAGGACTATGAATAAACGTACCTGCTGAAAATACTTTTTCTCCCTGGGATGTGACTGCTGTGTTGTGTTCGCTCCTACTGTAGCAGGATTTAAAGGATTTAATAGCAACATAATCCTTGGAAACGACACTTCAGCCGACAGGCTGACAGTAGAAAAGACAGGAAGATGGGAAGAAAGTGAGAGGCTATTATCTGACACATAAAATGAAATCCTTCTGAACATCACATCACTTTATACTACAGGTCAATATTGGTCAAAGACACACGTTTAAACAAGTGTTTCTTCTTCATATGCCAAAATATTATTTGCTTGTTGTCACGTTAATCAGAAGTATACCTATTAAGTTACAGTTACAAATTGAAACAGATATGGGTCAAATATTCAGCTCTCTATGCATTTGCTATATGGTTTTAGTTAAATACTCTCTGATTGAGCATTGTATGGAGCAAGGAGGGATGTTTGCAGCGTGCATGCATATAAACCTATGTGCAACGTTATGCCTAGAATGCTGCTCGTCTGTTTTCAGGGATCCTGGTGAACTGGCAGGACTGCATAAATAAAACAGAACTGATATTAATTTAATCTCCAGCCCTCGTGAATGGAAAATATACCTGTTTCAGGAACATTCAACACTTCCCATTATAAGGCCCTGTTCTTAGAAGCCCCTAGTTTTAATTATTTGAATTGTTCTTTTCATTTTGGACTTCTACCCTAGGTACAACTTTTCCTTTAACTTCATCCAAAACAATTTAACTCACATCCAAAGTAAGCTCAGGAAAAAGACCTTTTTTTTTTTATTTTCTCCAGACTAAATAATAAAAAACTCCCATCTACTGACCTTTTAGTTTTGTACCTTAGAAATAACTGGAAAAATGTCAAGCATATACATTTTGTCAAAAGTATGTTGTTGGGGTTTTGGTTTGGTTTGGTTTTTTTGGCCATATCTGCAAGACTGGGAAATTTTGAAATCTGGTTGGTGGGATCAAAATCCACCAGTGTGTGGATTTTGACTGGGCTCACCGTTTGTGATGTAACCGCAGATGATGCAGTGTTAAAACAATCGATTGAAGTAAAGGCTGCCTTCATTTTCCTAGAGGAGCAGGGAGCTTGGCGAAGCTTCAGCAGCGCCAGCTGGGGGAAAAGAGAAGAGAAGCTTCTGAACTTACAGTCGGTCTGCAGGGTTGCCAAGAAAAAAACCTGCTGCAACACAGAGGGAGCAGCCCGCAGCGTGGCTCCTGGAGGACAGGAGACTTTTCTGTGTTAGCCGCAGAGGACAGCTGTCCACATTCCCGTGTTGCCTACATATCAATGGAAAAAGTGACCGGCAGAGGACAAGTGCAAAGGAAAGGACACAGAAGCAACAGACAGACTTGTTTTCAAACTGTTTCTCATTGTGTCCTGACACAAATTACATTGAGGGGATATAATTTTCTGTATTTAAAAAGCTTTTAGTTGACCAGTTGTAACAACACCGAACTTTTTGGCTGTCCTATTAAGTATCAAAACCTATTTTTGGCTGTACTATTAAGGAAAGGATGAAGGCAGATACATGTTGAGCTTACATCTGAGCTGGGCTGATGTAAACGCATGCATTTAGATGCTGGCACCCACAGTTTATGAAGGTACCTAAATACAGATTGAACTGATGGTTTCGCTAATTTTGGTCTATGGTTTCTTCTGAATGCCTGTGAAACGTTCTGTCTCTGCACATAATCAGCAGGTTTCCTTCCACCCCACCCAACCACTAAATCCACGTTTGACAACGATTTCAAATGAACAGTCACTTTTGTTTACTCTCATTTAATTCAACATAGCTTGGTCACTAGGTACCAATACATAATTTTAATCTATTGCAATTAGCGTTAATTACAGCATGCGAATCTATAAAATTGAACTATTAATCATGACAAAGTACAAAGAGATCACCACATCATTGCTGTAGTACAAGGTTGAACGTGCTGTGGAAAACTAAAACTCATTATCTTTCTTAGTCTCCTGAATCAGCATATAAATTCTGCGATGCTATTGTTTTGCTATGCTGCCATGGGGTATGATGAGTTCACACAGGGAAACAGACCCAGTGACAGGGTTCTCTCTGAACCTGAGCATAACAGAATTTTAGAGTGTTCTAGAGAGACCAAGGAAGTGCAACTGTGACTTAAATTGTATAAACTGCAGTTCCTTTATGACCATGTTCTTTACAATGTTGGGTAACTACAAATCAGAGGAAATAGCTTCAGCCCAGCGCTGGGATGTGAAACTACTCACACTCATGGCTGGAATGAAAGAATGGTTATTGATCCACTGAGGGAAAATATACACCCCTTGCTAGTGACAAACTTTGTTAAAGCTTGGGAACATTATTGTGAAGGGCTGGGATTTTTCTTTCTTTTTGAAATTTTACCACACAAACTCTTATACATCCAAATATCCTCTCTAAAAGACTTTTTTTTTTTTT
>BJBW01004870.1:0-11496 GCA_004320125.1 Scolopax mira
AGGGTCTTTTCCAACCAAAATGATTCTGTGATTCTATGACTTGACTGTGGAGTGTATGGTGTACAGTTGTATGGAAAGACTGGTGCTTGGTGGTCTTTATTTGTATGGAATTGCATAAAAATTGATAGAGCTGCCCTCAGTCCTCTCTACAGCTAATTTCAGTACTGTTAATACTGCCACTGTGGTAGAACTCTTAAGGCTTTCCTAAAAGTTATTGTGACTGTGGTCTTTTTGACTTGCATTTATCTCAGGTTTACTAAGGTCAGGTATATTTATATTTATGGTCTGGAGGTTGGTTTTAATGTGTCAGGAGAATGTTTGTCTCCTTTTATGTGGTTTTTAGTACAGGTTTAGGTATGGGTTAATGTTGCATGTGATTTGCTCCTCTTGCAATCAGAGTTCTGTAGTAACAATTTCTATTATGAAGCCACATGTAAAAAAACTCCTTAGAAAACACTTCAAGATTTACCCATAAAATAATTTTGTAGCCTAAAACTGGGAGGAAATAAATTTTTAGTTTGTAGAGAGTTTTATTATTCACACAGTAAGAGGTTATTTTGTTAGAGATAGTAGTGAATGAGTCTTTCCTTCAGAATCGTTTTTATTTCCAAGCATTTGTTTTAAATAATCCCATTTAAGAGTTTTTATTCTCTAGCATGCCAACTTTTGCATTTTTTTTGTTATCAGTCTTGTATAGTTAAGAATTGACTGGTTGAATTTTGAGTGACAAGAATACATAGAAGATTCAATCTTTGCAGATGTTTCTTTGAGTATTTTTTTTTTCCAGGAGATAAATGAAGAAATAAGTCAGAAAAGAGAATTTAAATAGATTCTCATTCTGGAATTAACTTTTTTCTTGTTTTAATTCCTGTGCAGGAAAAATAAGCCAGCGTAAGTTAGCCTAGGCCTCAAAAATAGGTTCTGTTTGGCAAATCTATTATTTTTATTAAGTTTCCTTCTAGTATATGCTTAAACTTCAGCTTTGTTGTTAGTAGTATGTGGGATTCTTTGAAATGAAAAACTGTTGTAGCATTTTAGTTCTGTTTATTACTGGCTCTTTATTTAATACACAAAAAGCCCCTACATTTTTTATTAGTTTTGTGATAATTCTTTTTCTTTTTCTTTAGTATTCAACATGTATATGGAGCTCAGCATCCGCCTTTTGATCCATTATTGCATGGAAAGTAAGTTAACCTAATATTTAAATATTCCAGGTAATTTGGACTACTTCTGCCTTCTCTCCTCTTCTTCTCTCTTGACTATAAACCTTATTGTTAATCTTCCCATTTCAGGTTTTGTCATAATATTGAATTTTCTGTTCTGACTTCTCTTTTGTGACTTCTTGGTGCTTACCATATTGAGAGCAACAAATCAGCTGTTCAGTTCTTAACAAAGACAGGCTGCCAACTTTTAATATTTGTTTGCAGTACCTTTATAAATTGTAAGTTGTATGGTAAATACTAATCTTAATTTAGCAGATAAACCTTACAACTTGGGTATAAGTGGCTTTCCTGCATGTATCTTTCTGTTGGACTTATTTGTCTACCTGAAAGAGAAGAGTCAGGTTGTGGTGTAGATCATGTTGAGGCAAAGGTGGGCATTTTACTTGTGAGTGAGAAGACAGTAGGTAGAATGGATTTTACAGGTGATTTAAGGGTTTATTGCCTTGCATCATGATTACTGGATATCACAACACAATGTACATGAAAGTGGTGACATTATGTTAAACATCATTAGTAACCAAATTAATTTCATGCTAATAACCCACAACTATTGCAAGGGAATGATTTTCATCTCCTCGTGGCCAAGGTGTTTAGCAAAACGCTGCATTCTGAGAGTTGCTGCTGTTTGTGTTTCATCTTTTCTTTTTTTTGAGACAGTTTGTTTTAAACTTTGTCAAGGAGAAAGTTGTTCTGACTTGTTGGTTTATTTCACAGCTGCTTTGAAACCAGCATTACTGTTAAAACATTGGTGTATGTGAGAATTTTGGGGAAATTATATGACCAATGAAATGAATGACCAAATGCAGTAGGGATGAAACATAATATTAGGAGGAAAAGTATTGGCTTGGAAGGAGGTCATACTTCCAGTGGATTTTTTTCAAGGGGTAGTTTGAAATGGCACAAGAAATAAATGTGCTAGTTGATTCTCAGGTGATACAGAGTTGAAAGCAGTTGAAATGTGTCACCTTAAGGACTCAAGAAAAAGGAATGAGATGAATTGATTCAAAAGGTGGAGTTGTAGAGAGACCCACTAACAAAAATTGAAGCCTATTGCTTGAAATAATGACTGAAGAGCAGAAAGACCTTGCTGTTGTAGACAATAATGACAAGTTGTGTGAAAGTATTAGTGTTGTAGCACCTGTTAAGAAAGGTATTCAAAATATTACTGACATTGTATGAAGACCATCTGAGAACTAATTATGTTTTACAATTCTGGCTGCTTTGTCATAACAGAAAAAAGTTAAACTAGCATAGATGGGAAGACAGGGATGCCCAGAAAGGCAATTAAGTTATTGGTGATAACTTTTTTTTTTTTTGAGGGCAGACTAGGAAACTCTCTCAATTTAGTGCCTTATTTAGCTGAAATCTGAAGGGAGATGCGATTGCTTTGCATTGTTTTAAGTGAGAACAAGTGCCAAGCTTATGAGGATACTTGGTTTGTCTCTCTTCTATTGCATGTTGACAGAGGGACAAAAGGTTAGGAGCAGATCAGGGTACACTTGGACTAGTAACTAGAGGAAGTCTCCTGCCTATGAGAAGAGCAAAGCTCTGAAGCAAGTTTGTGCTGGAGTGCCTGAATGGGGAGGAATGATGTATCTAATGAGTTTCAAGGTGAGACTTGATTTGTTTATGGCAGTGATTGTATTACGTGATTGCTTATGATGACTTAGTGGACCTGATGAGTAGATTTTACTGCTCCTGTGTTATGCAGCAATTAATTTGAAAGGCCTGAAAGCTCTACAGAAGTTTGTGATGAAGCAAGAGAAGTGCAGTCTCTCCTGTCTGTCTTATAAACTATTCCAGTAATATTTGTTTTAATTGACTTTGGGCTTGTTCTTTTTTTTTTTTGGGGTGGGAGGGGAAGGGGAGGAAAGGTGGAAGTGGGGAAGGAATGCTGGTGTGTCTTTTTTTTTTTTCCCGTTTGGTTTATCTTTTTTAAGACAAGGGGAGGAGGGATTTGTTCAACTTCTATTCAAAGCCAAGAAGAGTCAGTTTTTACCTGTTCTTGTTCTCAGACATGTTCAGCTGTATGTTATCATGGGTGGATGTAGCAGTGACATGAGTGGAGGAAGATAAATGTTTCTACTTATATAATGTCAAGCACAGGCTTTGTTTTTTGGCCTTGTCCATAGTGTTTTGCTTAGTCCATTACTAGTTCTCTAAATATTGTTTTTGGTTTTGAACAGCTTGATAAAAACAGGTGCAAAGCCACCTGCAACTCCAGTGAAACTGAAGAAAGTCAGCACCTTCCAAGAATTTGAAAGTAACACAAGTGATGCTTGGGATCTTGGGGATGATGATGATGAACTTTTAGCAATAGCTGCTGAAAACTTAAATACAGAAGTGGTCATGGAAACGGCTCACAAAGTAATTCAGAATCACAGCAAGCTACAAGAACAGAATAAATTTCAGGAAGAACATCTACAGGAAGAAAAACAAGTAGAATCTGCAGAACTGACTTCGGTTCCATGTGGAGATAATAGGCTTGTTAAATCAGTCAGCGAAGGTCATACATCGAGTTCATCAGGTATGTTACAAAATGAAAAAGATGTTGAAAATCAAATGAGGAGAGCTATAATATTTTCCCTTTAGTACATTAACCCCTTCCCAACCTTTTTTTTTTAATACCACAGGAAAACACTTAAGCAATATTGATTTTTTTTTTTTTTTTTGAGAGAGAGATCCTGCATGCTGTGCTAAACTGTAAAGCATGTCTATGTGAGATATATGGGTGATGGTAGAATAATTAAACTTTTAAAGTTTTCAGCCTTAATACAACCAATAGTACAACTTCCTTCCAAAACTGAGGATGTATTTTAATGGTAAACTCACCAAGATGTATGCAATTAATAGTATTCTTACTATTATGAAAAATTGTTACTAAAATGCAACTGTATAATTCCTAAAATGCAAAGTATATTGAAAGACTGTAGAAAAACATGCATGTGTACTGGGAAGTTCCATCCTCATGTGATCTGGTCTGTGTTTTATGTATAAAGTTTGACTAATTGCAATGACACTTTTTTTTTTATTTTTTAGATTGGTAAGGGGGATAGAAACAGCTTTCCATAGCTCAGAGATTTTGCAAATCAATTAAGCCTTGCTGTTAGTATGTTGTGTGTTAACTGTGGAATATTGCTTGGAAGAAGAATGTTCCTCTTGCTAAATCCAAGCCATTTCAAGTCCAAAGTTTTGCTATACTTTGGCATATGTTTCTCCAAAACATAATTCTATTTTAAATTTACAACTTAGATACTAGTTATTAGTAGCCTTTGTGTTAGCTGAGGCTTACTGTTATGTTTCTATGCTGCTTTTTCCTTTCAGATAATGCTAGTGAGAATTCTTCCATACAGAGATCACAGTCCCTTCCACAAACTTCCACGTCTCCCTTGGTGAGTGGAATGGCAGACTATAGTACCTCAGTTACTCCTGCATTAACTGAAAGAGAAGCATCCCGATTAGACAAGTTTAACCAGCTGCTTGCTGGCCCCAATACAGATCTTGGTGAGTACTTCATATAGGAACTATGAATTACATCTAAATTATTCTTAAAACTATAAATTTCTCCTGTTTGAGGTACTGTTCTGCTTGATAGTCTTGTTTGGATCTAACCCAATGCTTAAAATTGATCTTGCTAAAGAGACAGAATATAATTGAATGCTTGTAGTATTCATGCTTGTAATAAGCAATTTGCATATGTAGGGTATTAGATGGCTTCTTGTTCTGTTCTTTCTTGTGCTATTTCTTCCTACTGGAGTAATCTCCGGAGAAAAAACAAAGTATAATTAGCTGTGTTTAGTGTTACTGCCACACAGTGGAACAGTATACACTATAAGAATGATTCTCATGCTTAGAATTACGAATGTGAAAAATGATGAGGCGTAGAAGTGTTACTGCTCTACTCAGTGAGCATTCTGCATGTTCATGGGCTGATACAGTAGTTCTGTGTCCTGTGTCAGTAGTTCTGTGTCATCTGTGAACGCTGACAACACATTAATGTGGAAACAAATGTATTGTCAGATATCGTGACTGTTCCCTTTTGTGTGCTGGATTTTAACTGCCGAATAGTAAATACAAATGCTGAGAGGGTATCACAGGATCAAATGGCTTTGTATCCCAAGTGAAAATCTATAGCAAGAAGAGAGAGTGCATTTGGAGAACCTGGCTGGTCACTTAGAAAGAGGACCTTATGTAAAAATAATTAATAAACAAAATGACTTTGAGTTAGACCATTCTGGAAGATATTTACAAGAAACTCTGATTGTAGGAAGGAAGTAGAAATTGCATGTTTGCAGTTCTTGAATGTACATTTCACCACCCTGTAGTTGTCACAAGACTTCTTCAGTATAATAAGGTCCAAGCTGTAGATTTTTTTTTTTTCCTCTGTGCTGTGTCTTCTTCTGAGATTGTTTTCGTAGTTCTACTTTGCTAGCATCAATACTAACTAGATGAGACTTAACACCTTGGTGAATTATAGGACATTCTTATAAAATGCAACTGTGAATAAACTCTGAGGTGTTAAAACAAATTGCGTATTTTTATATAATATGAAAATGATAATAAAATACCCTTTTTTTTCCCCTTTAATCTAACAGAGCTATGTGATTGTGACTGACATGAAAACTCATAACTTTTCAGAAAGTTGTAATGGTAGAAATCTTTGTTATATTAGATTACAAAGTCAGAGGGAAGACAAAAGTTTAATTTAAACCTCTGTTTAATTTTTGATGTCTAATTAAATGGGAATACTTTCCCAGGAAATCAAACTTAAGGATTCAAGTAAAATATTTTGGAAGGGAATGAAAGTTTTTCCACTCCTATTAGGACTGCAGTCACCCTGACTGCGGTGGGAGTTTAGTCAATGTTATTTAAACAAACTGGGTTTATTTTCCTGTTCAAAATATCTCACAGAAAAATGCAAAGGAATACAAAATTTGACCATGTTGCTCTTATAAGAGCTAATAAGCTAATTGAGAGCTAATAAGCTGCCAGTATTTTTTCTTGTAGTTATCACTAAGTAATGCCTTTCCTATGTCTGTTTGTTGGAAGCTTATTATTTCTCTTGCTGTAAAAACTGTAATGAGTATTGAATTTGAAGGCGTGGGAATTAGATTGATTTCTTTTTTTGTTACATATATTTTGACTTTTGTATCTGGGGTATATCCAGTAGCATTTCCTAATAAATCAATAAATAATTCATGTTTTTTCTTAGTGAAAGAAATGAACTCTTTATTTATAATGCTTGACAGTCATGAAGCTATTAGTAGTAGATCACACGTGATGGTAGTGCTCAGGCTACATTATATGTATATTTTAGTGGAAGCGTGTCTATGCATATATACATATACAAACATGTATATACATATGACTGTACAGTTTATCAGAATCTGGTGCTTGTGTATGCATTTTTGGGAGTTGTTTGGTTTAGCTTCATGTTATGATGAAGACTATGCTTAAAAAGGAATCTTCATTTAATGAGAATAGTAGCCTGGGAAAACTGTTGTGGGTTGTATATGGTGGGGCTTTTTAAAGTTGTCTTTTTTGGGGGTGGCTGCTTTTTTTTTTCTCTTTTTGTCAGAGTAATACTGAAAATAGAGTCAGATAGAACTAGGTAGCAAGCTCTGACCAAAGATTTGTAGTGAATAATGAAGGGACAAGTAGCTATTCTGTTGCAGCTGGCTTAGTCTCTTTCGGTGTGTGTGATGTTGTGGTACGTGTGGGGCTTTGTTTTGTGTTAGAGACACAGATAGTTAGAGTTTGTCATGATGAATTGATTTAGTGGATAATTGTCTTGGAGATGTTTTAGCAAAAATTTCTGTTCATTTTTGTGTGTGGTACTGTTGATTTTGCTTGGAAGTAGTAGCAGAAGTAAAGTATTTCTGTTGACTTTGTTTTCCTTAATACAGTTTTGCATCTTGTTGAAAGATTGACAAGATTTATGTAACAAATCTTTTAATATAGGTTAATCTGTGGAATTGAAACAATATCACGCATGTTTTCAACCCAAGACTTTTTTCCTCTTA
Source organism: Scolopax mira (assembly GCA_004320125.1). Lineage (NCBI taxonomy): Eukaryota > Metazoa > Chordata > Aves > Charadriiformes > Scolopacidae > Scolopax > Scolopax mira. Next base: position 7,247 of record BJBW01004870.1, read on the forward strand.
TAACTTGATAAATCAACACACTTAGAGCAAAATAATACAAATGACATTGAAATGCTTTCAGTTGTACTTGAATAATGATTATCCTATAAAGACATAGTAAAATGCAATGTTAATTTTGTATGGCAACTAAAGGTTGTGAAAGAGCATGTTCTTTCACAAGAAAAGTCTCAAAAAGATGGGTTATGTGTATATAAACTTGTAAGTGAAGATTTATATTAGCCATTGAAAACCACTAATAGATTTTTTTTTTTGGAGTTGGCTTTGGCCCATAGGTTGAATATTGTGAAGTTACGGAGATAAGCAGGTTATATCAACTCCATCAAATTATACACTGAGCAAAATAATATGCCAGGTATAGTCTGAAATTGAGATAGGAAATATTGCGTAGATACATAATGAAATAACCATTCTCAAAGCTTCTGTGTACAGTCTTTTCCAGCAGACACTTTCACAAATAGTTATTAGAGGAAGGCACAGTCTGAGAAAGCAAACTAGGAAAGGAAGAGCAAGCCCTGCTTCCCGAGTTCTCAGAATACAAAAGAACTTATTCTTTTGGATTACTGAACTCTTTATGAATAAAGAGCCTCTTTCCACGGCTCAAAAGTGCACTTAACTCTTTTTTTTGTTTTTTTAGTGTCTTATAGAGATGAACTAATAAACTCACTCTTGCGATTTATAATCTCCCTTGTAGTTGTTCTGAGTCTTCCCTTAAGCTCTCTTAACACACTTTACTTCTGGCCTGCAGCTATTTCTGTTGTTTGCATGATAAACAGATGCAAATAATATGCCTTATTTCCATTTGACACTTTTTATTTTACTATTGCTATGCTGTTATTACCTTTAATATAAATGGGGAAAGTATAATGTCAATTGGATGTCAAGAGTATTTAGCTATATGGAAAAAAAACCCAACAAAAAAATCAGTTCCTATAAAAATATTATTCTAAGTATATGATTTGTGCTGCAGGAGAGAGGTATTCAAGAGCCCTGACAATATACCTACTAGTAGTAATATAATACGAAGACTGAAGAGGTAATCTCATAAAGTTACAATTGCGAAATGAAAGCTGCTAAACAAGCTGAACCATCTTTGGGCAAGAAATGCAGGCTGGTAGAAGGAGCCTGTTATCAGAAGCAGTTTTGATTGGAGAGCTACTTGAGGAATGGCTACTGTCAATTAGATCCTGTGGAGGTGTACTAAGTATTCCAGAGGCAGGACGGAGCTGGAAGTAGCAGTGTGTCTGTTTAATGGACAACTGTAGGGCCCCTGGGTCTGCGTAGCCTCCCGCTCCTGGTTCTGCACGCCAGGCTGTTCGGAGAGAACAGTTTACACGGGTTCTTTTCTGCAGTCACCCGGTGCTTAGACTTGCCTTGCAGTCAATTTGATGTAGATTTACTTCATTTCGGGCCTTGTCTTTCCTTGTAATGGGCCTTGTGTCGCTGAATGAGGATGAGCTGTCTGCGTGCAGAATCTTTTTGCAAACAATTCGTTGCTTTTAGAGAAGGGGAACAGATGGGACTTTAAGTAGCATAGGGAGAGTGTCTCAGAGAAGAAATTTCTCTTTTCTTCAACAAATCATTGTTTATTAATCTAAGAGGGACAGTATTGCTATGTCTGTCTGGCTTCCAATTAAATTTTAATTCTATTATATTTGTTAGAATTGTGTTTTCAAGTAGTCTTGCACAATGTTTGTTTTTTTTTTACCACTTGTTTATGCATCCTAGATGTGTATTAAACTTGATTAAATACAGTAATTTTATTTGTGGTTCATAAATATATTAGTCTGTAGCAGTAATCTGTTATGTCCTTTGAAACTGTTTGTCAAACTGATGCCATAGAAAAGTTTCAGTAACTTTACAAAGTACATTAATTGAAATTAACTTGATTAATTTTGTTCCCAGCCTCATTAATTTATCTGCACCAAACTGCATAGCTATTTATCTCTATGCTCCTAGTCCATCCATGTCATTTAGAATTTTATTGCCCCCTGCAGTTTTGAATTATCTGTAGTTGATCATCTTAGTGCTTATTCTTCTTCCACTTTGTTGATGTATGGTATAAAGTGAACAAGATGTGTCTACTGCTGTGTCAATTGACGTGCCATTAGTCATATCTATCTTTTCAAACTATTATCACTGAAAGTTATCCTCTCAGATTTCTGTTCTGTTATCTGCAAAACATGCTTGCCTTTTCAGCTAATAAGTAAGACTAATAAAAAAAAGGTCTGTACTCTACCGATAGGCTTTGGAACACCTTTTTTTTTTATTTATTTTAAAAATCTTCTGAAAGAAATCAGTGCTAAATATCCATAAATGTTTCCTTATACTAACTGCTTTTTGCAGGATTAGTAATTTGTCTTCGTATTTTCTATGACTTCACATCCCATAACTTGTGGTTTCAGGTAATAATTGGCATTTATTCTGCTTACTGCTTTAGTGGGATATTTCAATTTAAAGGTATTAATTTGTTATTTTTCATGTAATAATAGGTTCTTGAAAGAATTTTGGAAGGATTTTGCATAGTTTGTCTCTAGAAGATGTATTTATCTTCTTTTGTGAAGTTATTGGAATGACATTAGTCACTGCATTACATAATAAGTGTTGACTTTTTAAACTACCTTATTCTGTATTGGACCAGTCTTAATTTTTTTTCAGTAAACTTTTTTTCCCCAGTTTTTTCTCTGTTTTCAGTACCTTCTCTGATATCAGAATTTCAGTGTTTTTTGTTGTTTAATGTTGCTTGCATATAAATTTGAGGAAAAGTTAGTTTTTTTACTAACTTTGCATTTTTAAAGAAAGTAGGAAGTTATTATAGAAATTACAGGAATTGCAAAGGGTGTTATCTCATAACAATAACTGGTTGCCTCTGTGCTTTATAATAAATTTGTAGGGTCATTTTTTTATAAATGAAATTAATTCTATGTTCTAAATGAACTTTAGAAAGAAATGTTAAGTTGTTTTAAGTTCTGCAACCTGTAGTAGTTATTTGCTGTAGTGTTGATGTTGGGTATGTGTCTTGCAAACTTTTCTTAAAATATGTATCTCAAAACAGAGTCAGGGAAGTTAGAAGAATTCCATGGTCAGAGATTGATTATGGTACAGGGTCACATTGAAGGTACAGTACGACAGTAATTTTAACTCCTTCACTTTTTTCAGCTGCACCTTCAAGATTATCCACACAAACACACCAGAATAAAACCCCTTTGTATTATGACACTTGTGATTTGGGTCATATCTTACACTACTTCGGTTACTTTAATTTTTACACCCATGACTAGAGAAAAATATAGAGCACTTCAATTGTATTAAAAAAAGTCCATGTTCCTTTGAAATGAACATTGATTTATTTTTGCTACTCTATCTAGTCTAACTAGGAAAATGCAAGTAACTTTACCATTTTCGCTTTAGGATACCTTGGTGCAGATAGAGAAGCCATATACATCTGTGTTACAATGTTTAAAATTACGTTAGTTAAATCTTTTTTCATTTGATTGATCTGAAAACATCAATAAGTATCTGGATCACTCATTTGTGCTTCTTAAACCCGTAGTTTTAAAATTTTAAATGCCCTGACACTTACACAGTTCTTGATTGTACTGAAAGGCTTTACAATTATACTTTCTTTTGCTCTTACAGTAAGACAAAGGATTGTGTAAATTTATTTTTTGTTCAGCCAAACATGAGAATATATTATAATAGAAAAAATACATTTTTCAGTATCCAACTTCTCTGCAGTGTATTGCAAGCTCTATAATCTTAGTTTTTATGTTTATCACTGTTTAATGGACATAAAGTATCAGCTATCTGTTGTCTGGTGTCATATAGATTAATGCCATTTGAATTATTAGCTTTGTCTGTTCCCAAGAGAGACTGCTCCTGAATTGCATGTGATTCTGCTCCTCTACTTCTCTCTGGTGAGAACTCATATGGTGTATTATGTCCAACTTTGGAGTCCTCAGCACAAGAAGAACATGGACCTGTTGGAGCGGGTCCAGAGGAGGGCAACAAAGATGATCAGAGGAATGGAATGCTTCTCCAAAGAGTACAGCCTGAGAGAGTTGGGGTGGTTCAGCCTGGAGAACAGAAGGTGCTGGGGAGACCTGTTTATAGTGGTCTTCCAGTATCTGAGGGTGCCTACAAGAAAGCCGTAGGGGGACTTTTTGCATGAGCCTGTAGTGATAGGATGAGGGCTAATGACCTCAAACTGCAAGAGGGGACATTTAGATTAGATTCCAGGAAGAAATTCTTTA
>BJBW01004870.1:12559-113679 GCA_004320125.1 Scolopax mira
TAGATGATCTCTGCAGTCCCTTCCAACTCTAAAAATTCAATGAAATTCAGTTAGATATACCCTCACGTGTGTTACCAGTAATGGACATCTACTCTGGAGATACAATGCATATTTGCAGTTAACTGAGAAAACTTTATGTGTATTAGAGTTCATGGGTTAGCCTTTTACAGGAATTTGATGTAATAGAGGTACAAAATTTGGGAAAAGCCTTTAAACCCTATCCTGAGTGTTTTAAAAATTTGTAGCTCTTACTGTTATATCTCTTTACTCCAATTGATTGTATTGGAAATATTATATTCAGGTATAGATGATCTTTTCTACCAGATAGGTGTTTGGTTTTGGTTAATGCTGACAATTCAAATGAGAGTAAAAGGGTTTTTCATTCTACATACTAGCAATTTTTCATTTTTTGTGAAGTGTGAACTAAGTTCTGTTGCTTCTCCTCCTCTAGTGCTGAAATTCAGCCTTGTTTTCTGTCTTTCCAAATCAATGAGACATTTAAGAGGAATGGAGTACAGTTCCACTAGTGTTCTTGCTTTGAGTGGATCAGCAGAGATTTGCTCTCCTTAGAGGCAAGAAATACTAAAATGTCAGGTGTTGGAAAGTGGGACAGAATTCACTATGTTAACATGAACAGAAAGAGCCAAATAGTTGTTGAAAAACAATCTAAACTATTTTTGATGACCAAGTAAATTAATTAATTTTGCAAAATTGCATGCTTTTTTATTTGACTTTCCAAAGCTCAACTTGGAATGCACGTGAAGGAAGTGATGCAAGACCAGAGCTATAGCTTGTTAGGTGGATTCCATGTGAAATTCTTTGCCTGATCAGTATCTTCTTTATTCTGTACATCATGGAGTTTATCAGCAGCTTTCCTCCTAAGACGAAGATACTGAGGGGAAAACGAAAGGAAGTCTTTGCTTTTCTTTGTGATAAATAAACATGTTGTAGGTAGACTTACTGGGTTTGATTTTTTTTGTTTTAGTTTTTTTGTTAATAGGGCAGATCTCTAGTAATAGCTCTTATGAATAATTGTATGGATTTTGTGGCTAAGTAATCTATACATGTATCTATTAAAGATGATTATTTTAGTTGTACTTGTACTGTAGTTTCACTTTGTAGGACAGATGTCAGATTGCATTTTTGAATATAGATATTGGAGTAGTGGTTGCTTTTAAGTCGGTTTGTTTTGCAGGAGTCTTTTATTAAACTTATTAAAGTTTAAGTAATAAGGAAACTTTAATATTATAATAAGTAAATTAATTCCTTGGTTATTTGCTCCAAAGTGTTTTTTAAGAAACACAGGGGGAATGGCACACAGCTGACATTGTCCAAAAGTATATAATTATTACTTGGCTGTTCACTTAAAAACTGTTTTTTTGCTGTGATTGGTCAATAGACTGTAAAATTTCATCTTCTCCCCAAACAAGAAAAATAATGTTATTTAGAAATAAGTGGGAAAATTGTGTCCTTTAATTAACTGTTACTATAAGGGGTATCTCCTATTTTCTGTATAGAGACATACCATAGTTCTGTATCAAAAGTTTGTTAGAGACTCTGTTAGAGTTTGAATGGTGTAAAGGTAAAAATTAAAAACAGTTGATGTTGCACTGAAATTGAATGTTTCAGGAGAACTGTGAAAAAATATAATGGCAGTTAAAGTTTTTGCCAGCATAGTTGTTCTCCATTACTTCTTTTTATAATTTACATTGTTGGCTTCACTGTTAGTGGTTTTTATTAATCTTCCTTTTGCCATAGTTTTCCTAATCCTCTGTTCGCCTGCTTTCTCATACCTTCTAACACAGCCTCCTCTATTTCTGCTTCTCCAACTTTCTACACGAAATAACAAACAACATGTTATTTCCTTGCTTTTTCCCTGCTTGTTTGATGCTTTTTCCCAGCAAAGGCCCCGAAAAGGGTCTTACTCTATATTTACTACATTGGATTGGACTTTATTTTGTGTTTTCTGCATGCGTTCAAAATAACTCTTTGTTCCATTGAGAAGATTAAGGGCAGTGTTTGCTTGAAAAAAAATTAATGAAGTGCATAACAGAGCTATTACTCATTTTGGAAACCAGTTGCCATAGTAATAACAAGCCCTCTATTAAAGCTATTTTCTATATGTATTGCCTGTATTGTAACATGCTGTTGGGGGAGCTGCAGTTCCATGATTCTATGCACTTGAAAGAGTTTTCCAGCTTTGTGTAGTTAAATTATCCAAGGAATTTATGTTATAGGAACATAAAACATGTAAATCTAGTTTATCATATCTATTGTGGAGTTGTTCATGCAGGCCATCACTTCATGTAGCCATTTGCAGTAATCTCAATGAAATAACAGCTGTATCAGAACTGAATAATGCATACAGAGAAATTTTGAACTCCTTTAATATTTCTTGACTTATTTTTTATTTATTTGTAACTGATAGAATGATGAGCATGTGGTTCCAAGAAAAATACTTGTATACTTGGTTGTTTCCCCTCATGTGTTTTAGGTGTAATGGATAATAGCTCCTAGCAATAGCTCGTGGTTAGAAAGCTGGTAAATTAATAGCATGTTTTCTTTGTAGAATCCTCCATGAAATATTTATGGAATATGAAGAATGTTTAAATCTGCTGCAGTAAAAGAGTACTGTCTTAAAATTTCTTTTAGAATAATTGCTTTAAACTTTTTATTCTTCAGAGAGAAGAAATGTATATCTGGATGTATTTTAGTAAAGCAGATAAAACAATTTCAAATTCCAAAATTAAATGAATTATATAAAATTGAAGCATTTACATACCACATTATCCCTTCATAATAAGCTATCCTAGCCCAAAAATGTTTCTGCAAAAAAGAAATGCTATTTCTTAAGCAGAAGTGACAGTTGGCTAGTGCTAGCAAATGGAGATATTTTTGGTCTAAAATCTATGGGGAATTATGAACATTTTGATACTTATTGGTCACAAAATTATGTAAAATAATAAGAAAACTGAAGACAGAGTAGCAATTGGGGTTCACGTCGCTTCAAAAAGTATCCTCTCAATCTGGGACAGAAATAATAGACAAGGTTTTACAAATGCTGCTCTTGGATTTGGCTAATTTCAGCTTTGAATCAGTAAGTTAAACTTAATTCTGTGCTTGCATTTTTATCAAGTGATCATGTCTGTGATAAGAATATCTAACAACTGCTCACTTTCAAAATACTTGTTTCGTAATTTTACCGGAAAAGATATTTTTGCAGTAATATCTTGATTGAAAATGTGTTTCATTTGTAGGTGGCATTAAAATTCCTTTGTAGAAGCCCGATGTTGGGGAAGTATGTTCTCCACCTCATAACTAGGACATCTAATCCTTTGGGAAATGTACAAGGGGAAAGACTTGGTATAATGATAATAAATTGAAATTATGCTTTGACTAATGAGAATGTAATATTTCAACCAATGACAAATAGTTTAATGGTTAATGAGATATTAAATAAAGGACAAGTTTCAAGTATAAATGCAAGTACATTTTCTTGGTGCTGTCAAACTCCTGGTTGAGGATGGTTTTCTTCTGATGCCTTGACTAAAAGTGTTGCAAAATATTGAGTAGACATATAGTCAAATAATTTTTTACAAGGCAATGATTTCCAGGTTTGAATTTTTCACACCTGTACTTCTATACTGCTACACTCTATTAAAAAAAATTAATAAACTTACTGTGTGATTGGAGCCTACACAGCAGAAATGTGTAAAGGTTTCTTTATTTGTCCCTAATTTTGTTCTTTGCTGTTTGGCTTTATTATAAACAAAATCAAGAACGCTCCAATAGCAAAGGACTAATTTGGGGGGAAAAAAAGACATGTCCACAGCAACATAGTTGTAGAAATTATGTGAATATTAAAATAACCAAAACCAAACAAATCCCAAAACTAAACCACCACCACCCCCCCCCCCCCCCCCCCCCCCCCCCAAAAAAAAAAAAAGCCCCGGGCACTTTAATAATGCAAATCTTTTCTTCAGAATGGTTGTGAAGGGATATCAGCTTGGCCAAGACCCCGTTGTGAATGAAAACAGGGGATAACAAAGCAGTGAAGTTCAGATAAGCATTTCTTAGGAGGAAAAACTAAAATTCAGCTTTTTTGGTGTAATATATTTTTAGCCATTCCTACTGCTGTGTAAACAATTATAGAAAAATTTTTCTTAACTGCAGAGTTACAGCAAGTAATATATATAAGGTTTAAGCTAAGTATTGTAAGACATAGCATATAATATAGAATCATAGAAAGATTTGGGTTGAAAGGGATTGTAAAGATCATTGGGTTCCAACCCCCCTGCTATGGGCAGGGACACCTCCCACTAGAGCAGGTTGCTCAAATCCCCATCCAGCCTATTCTTGAATACTTCCAGGGATGGGGCATCTATAGTTTCTCTGGGCATCCTGTTCCAGAGTCTTACCACCTTAAAGATAAAGAATTTCTTCCTAGTATCTAATGTAAATTTCCCCTTTTCAGTTTAAAACTTTTACCCTTTGTGATACTGCACCACTCACTCATAAAGAGTCTCTCCCCATCTCTCCTGTAGACCCCCTGTAGGTACTGGTACATCCCTTCTTTTGGATGTTATACTAAACTTTATACTAAAATGAAGTAAAGAACTCAAACTTTAAGGGCTGACTCTAGGAGTCAAGCACCTAGAATGTTTTGGTGTGCACAGCTCCAACTGTGTCAGTGGGCTTTCTCTCTTTCAATTTACCTCCATCTTAGCAAGTTATTTTTGGCATCTCTTTCCATTAGTTGGCATTCGTCCTTTCATTTTGTGAACTCATAGGAATAGCCACACATGTTCAGAGGGAAAAAGGCAAAAAATTTTCAGAAAAGGAAGGAAATGAAAACTTCTGCTGGTGGACAGATTGAAGAGATAACAGGTTCCCCATATAGAAAACTGATGGAAGTTAGAAAAACAGCGCTTCACTTTCCAGCCTCCATTTCTCTGCCTCCTCTTTGTGGAGATGGAACACCTGTGGATGTCGGTGAGAAAGTCTCTTTCAAGATGGAAGATGAGTTCCAGGTTTGGAGCTTCTGTGGTTGTCGGGAGCCACGTGGGGCTGGTGACAGGTTTCAAGGCCCTACTCTGGCATGCGCAGGTAAACACCAAGGTATTCTTTCTTGGATGCCAGGAAGGATTCAGTGTCAGATGTTGTGTGAACTGACATCTCGTCCTGATTTTTATCATGTCAAATAATATCATAGCAAATCATACCTTTTTCTAACAATGTTTTGTCAGGTGTCTTTTTTGGACATCTGACAGGTTCTGTTATTTGGGAAGATGCTGTTTTTAGAGGTGTAATCAAATAGTTTATTTGCATGACATCTTTGTGGATTCAGTTCTTAAGTCAAGCTTCTGACCTCTGTCAGGCATTTCATATGTTTTTGTTGCTCTCTTGTGTTCTCAACACATTTGTCTAGCTATTTGGTCCCTTGAGCATGCTGTGTGTTATGTATTGGCCCAGTGTGGAACTCTTTAAAAGAAAGTATTTTTATCATGTGTTATATGGGAAAAAAATCAGCTTTAAGTGTATTTTCTATTATGAGGTACTGTAGGATCTGAATGTGCTTAGCACTTTTCTGTGGGAAAGATAAATATTCAGTAGGAAACATGGGAGGAAATTGGAAGAACCAGGTGTTTAAAAGAAAAGCTCATGAAAATTGGATGAAAAAAGTGTGGTACTGTGGCAACTTACAGACTAGAACTGAGTATTTTGATTTTAATATAAAAAAAGTCAGAATGATTTCACCCCCCTCAGCTTTTTTTTTTTTAAATGAGATTCTTGTGTCTCAAGGTAACCTAAGAACTTGAATGCAAGTATTTCAATTTCATGTTATCATTTGATTTTATGTAGTGATCAGGTGAGTCATCTATAAGAATAAAGCCCATCTTAAAACCAGTAAGAGACAAACTTGCTGTAAAAGTTATGCATGTGTTTCAAATAAAATGTGTATGTAATTAATGTATCTTAACAATGTTATTAGAACAGCTTCCATGACAATCATCTACATGTATCTGAAGTGGTACTCTATGTATACACTTCAAATTGTTCTTGCCACTCTTGTCACCAGAAGCTTTTTTATTTTATGCTATAGTAGTGTTAGACCAAGTCTTCTAGAAGTGATTTCTTTTTTTTCCTTCTTTCATAATTCTTGGGAAGGGCAGAGTTCTTAGTTTTCTTTCTTCTTGTTTTGGTATTGAGCTGTCAGAGAAAAGCATAACATGAATTGATGCTTTAGCAACAGCAATGCACGAGGGTCAGGCCATGTGTTTTTGGGGTGGTGATCATGAACACTTGCTACTGCACCTAATAAGATTTCTTGCATGGCCTCAGTTATGTTCTTCTGTTGACTAGCAAAGTGCTAGTTGAGCTCACTGTGGTGAAAAGTCAGGAACAGAATTTTTTATTATTTTTGGAGTAGTCTGAGATGCTGGACTGTCCAAAGAAGGACACTGATGTAGGACAGCAGTTGGTGTTGGTGTAGAAATGGAATTATCACATACCCAGGGCTAATGGGTTGTGATGAAATTGACTTAACTCTCAGATGTGCAATCATCTATCTATCTAGCAGTTTTCCATACTGAAAGCAATTACTTTACCACTTAAGAAAGCAAAGCCAGAAACAAAAGCCTTGAGAAAGTTCAGAAGGATCCTTTGTGACATGACAACAGAGTAGAGGAGGTTATTAAATACAACAGGAGGTTACTAAATACAATCTAAAAATTAAAGTTCTGTGTCAAATAAGGAGAGTAGAACAGAATATAAATCTTCTCAGGCTAAATGCATGGAAGCACTTCTAAAAGAGAATTTGAGAAGCAACTTGCAAAATGTATAAAAACTTAAATGCTTTCTATCAAATATATTGGGAGCTTTGCCAAAGATTCTGTAGGCCCAGCAGACAATCCAGGTGTAAAAAGATCTCCCAGAGAGGATAAAGCTCTGGCAGAGGAACATAAGTAATTATTTAATTCATGTTCAGCTTTCAAGAATGTAGAGAGGTATTCACTCCCAAATCCTACACCATGGGGAATTAGTCAGAGAATCTGTTTAAAATAAATGTTACGTTGTAAAAAAAAAATGTTTTGTGGTTGGTATGTATTTTGACTTCTGGGTCCAGTGTTGAGAGCAGTCCTTTGAAACCCAGTCCCATAGGATATGTATGTTATTGTTTGGAATTACACAAGGTGTTCCTAGTTAAAAGAAATGTATGATTGTTGCATAACAGTGTCAGGAGTGAAAAACTGAATTCTCTTGAAACTTAAGGAAATAAAACCTTATTCTTGCTTTCTGTTTATTTTCTGAAGAATGACTTGGTTCAGTGGATCCTACAAGTGGTTGTTTATATTTAGCTTAAAAGTGAAGTTTTCATGTGAAAAGGGCTGTGATTTAAATTTTTCACGTTGAAGCTGTCTGTGCTTGGTCCTGAATGTGAAGGAAATATCAGTTAAATCACAGGATAGAAAGTTTACTAGAATAAGCTATGTTCCCATTTTTTTGAATAGTGCCTGTCTTTGTCTTTAAATGAGTTACTGAAGAGTAAGTGGAAATTTTGTCCTGGAAATTTGTTGCTGATCTAATCATATGGTCCACATTTCTGATTTTGACAAGTTTGCATCTTTTCTTGGTTTATGCTTGGTTTGTATTTTTTTCTTTTTTTTTTTTTTACCTTCTTTCCATTGGTTGTTTTTTAGAGTTTGGTACCTGTGTTTGTGTGTAGATTCCTATTTGAGTTGAATTAAGGGAGGAGAAAAACCAGTAAGGTGAAATATTAGATAGAATTCAATGGGGTATAGAGTTGAAAATGAGCAGCTGATGATACTTGAAAGTAATAAAAATAGTTTCCAAGTTGCAATTTATTTTTCTATTTTCTGCCTATACTATGCTTATTACATAGTTTGTAAACAGTGTGCTTCTCTGTTGCAGTAGTGGAATCTTGAAGCTTTAGCAAAATGATTGTATAAGGAAGTAAGTGAGTACATAAGATGTTTCCTTCCAGCCAGATTACCAGTGACACAAATAGACCAGTCCCAGTAAAGCATCCTTGTTCAGAAATGCTGCCCGAGGACTAGCGGAACAGTATGATTCACAGCTGGAAATCACTTGCCTTTGAAGACCTGGGACCTTTGTTGTTATTAATCCAACACTGGAGCTTATGATCATGTTCTGGGGTGGAGGAGAGATACATATATAATTTTGGGATGTGTTTAGTTGAGGCAGATATTATCTTTTTTCATTTTATTCATAAACTATCCAAAATACCATTTTTCTAGTGTTGTTCCTCTTATGTGCTTGCTTTGCCTTCACTTATTCTGACTGATTTCTACCTTTTCGGCCTTTAAAAGAATATAATTAGTGATACTATTGCTTTTGATTTAGTCCTTGCTAGTTTGGGGATTTACTTGGCATTGAATCATGGGTGGAATTGAAACTTCCATGTGCAGATGCTTTAGGGCTGCAGGCAAATATCTCGGCTGGTGACTGCCCTGCTCAGAGGCTGAGCAATTGCCCAAGGGGTGGAGAACTACTGGAGGTGACCTGCGAGATTGCTGAAAATAACAAACAACAGTGTGAGAAACTGACAGAAGTTATGGATAGCACCCTATGGGATGCCTGGATTTCACAAGTAGTAAAGGGGGAATGGTATGAGAAATGTTCAGACAGTGCCATTGCATGAAGGGGAACACTGGGGCTGCTTTGGAAAGCACACTGTTAAAATATCCTACTTGTTTTTTGTTTCAATGTAGTGTCCATTTGCCCTTCTTTGAAGTGCTCTTTAATGAAGGCTCTTCCTGTCCAGCTGTGTTCTGTACCCCAGCCTTGCTGTGTCATGGCAGAGCTGTTTACATGGTTTTCATGTGTCATATGTAATCTTGTGTTTTCTTCAGAATCCATTAGTGTCTTTTTTTCCATTGTTCATGACATCCCATAGCTCTTTGACTTAAGAATTGCTTTTTGTCATCTGTCCTTAGTGTATGAGCAGCCAGTTGTTGCTGTTGCACTTTAATGCATCTCTGTGCCCAAGCCTGGGCTTTTATCATAAATGCACAATCCTGGGTGCCATTTCCTATTTAGTGTCACTGAAATTCAGGAGTCACTTAATATCAGAGAATTTCAGTTGCTTAGTACATCTCTTTCCCATTGAATCCCTTGTGTTTGCAGTGACAGCATGCTCATGATGAAGTATATTTATTGTGCCAGCCTGTGATATGTAGTTCAATTTAAACTTCACCCTCTCTCTTAATCAGTGTTTATAGTTTTGGTGCTGTCTAAACCCCAGCTGGCAACTGAGCACCACACAGCCACTCGCTTACTCCTCTCCCTGGTAGGGGTGGAGGAGAGAATTGTAAAAGAGAAAGACAGACAGTTTAATAAGTAAAGCAATAGCTGTGCAGACAAGCAAAGCAAAACAAGGACTTCATTCACTCCTTCCCACAGGCAGGCAAGTGTCCAGCCATCCCCAGGAAAGCAGGACTCCATCATGTATAACAGTTATTTGGGGAGACAAACACTGTACTCTGAATGTCCACGCCTTCCTCCTCTTTCCCCCAGCTCAATATGCTAAGCATGACGTCATGTGGTATGGAGTATCCTGCTCCCAACTTGTGCACCCCCGGCCCAGTTGATGGCAATGGAATGTGAGGAGCAGAAAAGGCCTTGACTCTTGTGTAAAAACTGCTCAGCAATAACAAAAACCATCCCTCTGTTCTCAACACTGCTTTCAGCACAAATCCAAAGCGTAACACCATAGTAGCTACTATGAAGAAAGTTAACTCTATCCAAGCACAAGTCTGCACAAGTTTTGCTTTCCTAGTTCTTGTCCTAATACCTTTTTCCTCTTTTAGGGATAGGGTTTTCCCATTGTCCTGTAACAGACCCAGTGTCCTGTAAATCCAATTATGCTCAGAGTACCCAAAGCCTTGCTGGTAGCACCAGTTACAGAGCGATGTATTGATCTGCCTGATCTTCTTGTTTGTCCATTCATTCAGGTCCCCAAAACTGGAGGGACAGAGGAGACCATGATTTGTGCTCCTGAACCCTTGACTAGCTGTCCTAGAGCCCTGAAATCTTTTTTCATTGCCCTCAGACTTCTCACCAGTGCATCATTTTCTACCTGTAAGACCAAGAGGGGGTAATAATCTGAGGGCCGTATCAGGCCAGGAAGCTTCCTGGTAATATCCTTAACACAGGCCCCTGGGAGGCAGCGGACCTTACTTTGGGAAGGGTTTGGGCTGCATATGGGACCCTCAGTTCCCCTCAGAAGGGAACCACCTATAACTGTTGCCCTCAGTTTTTTCTTCATGGAGGCAGTCTTAATACATGGAGCTGGCTGCTTCAGCAACTGCCTGGATGAGCCACTCTCAGTAAGTTCAACCCCCTCCTCCTCTATCTCCAAGGGTTCATATCTGTTCTCTATGAGCACCTGGAAAGGCGTGTTGTCATAGCCGTGATGGATATTTTAAAGCTTAGAGATGAAAGAAAGTTTCATTGGTGTTATACGCAAGTCAGTTTTTTTTTTTTAAAGCTGATTAGATTCAAGACTTGTGAGAGACTCATTCACTTTGATATGATGGACTTTTAACATCTTGTTTCTTAATATCTATTCTTTTTCTCCACTTTTCTGGGTCCCTGCTGCGTTTTGATCCTGATGCAGCATTTGCTCAGTGTCCTGTTTGGATTTTGGTGGCGTAGCCACAGGTCCTTGTGCAGCCGTCGGTGCATTGGCTGAGCCCCCTGCCCAAAGTGAGAGGGAAAACATAACTTGCTGAGTGTGTATATCCAGTACCAGTACACACATACAGTATATCTGTGTATCCAGAAAAACCAGTACAGTTTTTCTTACCTTAACAATTGCTAGTAAGCCCATGTCTGGAATAGTCATGATTGGTTTAAATCATGGAACCACCTATGGCCGTAACAATCTTTCACTTCTGCTTCCTGCCAGTTTTCCTCTCTCTGTATTTTGTGTAAGAAAAAGAGATGAAAGTGCAACTTCATCCAGCTGGGCTTTTTTAGGTCATGATTTATTTATTTTCATATTAATGCTGTCATCTCATTTTAAGACAAAATGGATTTTGTAAGTATCATTTCTGCTAGCATCTATCTAAAGTAAAAATAAGGCCTCAGGGAACTTTATACTGCAAACTTCGGAGCTTTTTGTTTGCTTTAATTGGTGCTTATTTAAGAAACTTTAGTTGCTAATTAAGATTTTCTTTTCATTAACTATTTAGTATCAATATACTTCTTAAATCAGATTTGTTTCTCTTGGAATATATTGTATATTTTCAAAATATTGTACTGTTTTCAGTAGACTGTTTTCATTCCTGGTTAAAGCTAGTTGTAAATATCTCTAGAAATAATTCTCTCTATGATGACATACCCATCTAATATGATAATTTGCCTTTCTTGATATTATAGATGCAAGTTTCTTTCAGAGGAGGACGGTGGGGATGTGAGGATGAAGACAGATATTACTAATAGGAGTCCTTGTCTTAACAAAAAATAAAGAAAATATGCATCTGTAAATGGCCAAAGTTGGTCAATTGTAGTGTTAATTCATAAAGTTCATATTCTAATTACTTTCTTCTGTGATTTGTTTTCTAGAAGTGGGTAGATAGAATGTTTTAAAATCTTTGTTGAAGTGTAGAATTTGGAAAATATATGCATGTGAGAGAGACCAAATTTACTGGAATATACATGGTTAATTCAAATATATAATTAATTGGAATAAGTAAAAAGTTAAAATTCTACATTTTGCGTTTTCTACATTTTTTCTGTGTTCTTTAGCAGGCTTATAATTTAAACTTGTGCAGTTTTAACCCATATTTTCTACTTGGAGTAAGAAGAGAAAGATCTACAAGTAGATATCTCATAAAAACATTGTTTCTTATGCATGCTATTAAGCATCTTTTGTCTTTACATTTTTCATAATGTTTTACATTTTTTTTACATGATAGGCAGTTTTCACAAAAAATGGGTGAAGTCCTACATGTTGGTTGAGCTGGATATGGTATCTGACAAGCAGCTTTCAAGAGCAAGGAGTACAACATGAAGAATGAGACCATGGCATTGAATTAAATTCCAGCATTCAGACATATAGTATCATTTTGTTTCTTTAACTGTAAATCTCATTTTTAATTAATAACTGTGTAAGGATATTATGCGATAGGTCTGAGTATCTCTTACGGATTATATCCTATGGATAATTATGTAGTATTTTATTAATTTGTTAGAATTGCCACACAGTTCTGATTTTATTGGAATATAGCAAGACATGATCATTGTTGTAAACTACTTTGTGCTAATCTGAATATTTATATATATGTATGTTAATTGATAATAGTTTCCTTAGTTCTTATTAAATACTTTTCTTTTAATAGAAGAATTACGGAAGTTGAGTTGGTCTGGCATCCCCAAACGGGTTCGTCCAATTGCATGGAAACTTCTTTCAGTAAGTTGTTGTTTGGTTGGTTTTTTTTTTTTTCTTCCTTTGCATTTAGTAGTAATAGTTTTTTTCAAGCACTGCAAAAAATTTTGCTGGAGTTGTAATCCATCAGTGATACTTGAAAACATTGTGTCTTGTTGCAGAATTTGTAATGAAAGTTCTTTTCTGTTGCTCAATTTCAAGATTAATTTGTCAAACTGAAAGAAAGGGAATGAGAAGTAGTAGTAAATCATGTTAGCTGTATATCTTTATTTTTCAGCCTGGTTTTCTATGAAAGAAAGGCTTATGTGATAACAGTGGCCTCTTTCAACTGATTTTGATGGAATGGAGGAGAGATCAAAGACAAGTACATTCTTACAGTTTTCTGGAGAATAGACACACAGTAGAGGAAACGAAGCCTTTTGGTGTCCCAGAAAAGGCTTCATTCTGACTTCACGTTAAAGTAACTACAAGAAAGGATTAACGCTGTACTGAAGAAGAGCTGTGATAGGGTCTTAAGGGGTTGGTTTTTTGTCACTTTTTCTATAGTGGTTTAAGACTAACAGATCTGAACTGCTGTGGTCAGTTACCTTGTGGCATTGACTCTCTGGATGTCAGACTTGTGAGTCAGTTCAGAGAGACCAGCTAATTAAAAAGCTAATCACTTTTTTGTAGTGTGAGTTTTTGGTTGGCTGACCTGTCTGAACTTCAGGGGGTGGTGAGAGGATTTTGGAACAGCAGTAGCTTGGGGAGTGGGTTGACTGAAATTCCATGGAACAGCAAATGTAGGTGTCTCAGTTGGGCATCAGAGAGAAGCTTGCGGGAATCTGGGATTCATTGGGTTTGGTGTTACAGAAGTGGATTTTTTTAATCTCTGTTTGCTGTATATTTAAAAAGGTTCTTCCGCAAAAATACAACATATTCCTCAGGAGTGTTTTTCATGTCAAACTTGTCAGCTGTAATACTTGCAATGGCAAACAGTTGTGCATTTTAGGTGTTGTTTGTCTGCCTGTGGTTGAGAGAAGAACTTGTGAAGATGTTTGCATTAAAAAGAAGCAAAAATCTCATGCTGTCTACTCTCCAGAGACTGTGAAAGACACTTTATCAGCAAATCTTCCTTCATTTAAGAACTATTTAAAATTCTGAGTTATACACACAACAGTTTAACACTATTGAATTTTTCAGAGAGTAGACTTAAATAGCTTTGCTTTTTATAGAATAATTCAGCAGGGAGCACGAAGTATTTACTTCAGACTGAGACTGATTTCCAGTGACTGAAAGAATCTCTCTTGCTGATGGGTTCTACTAAATTTGCAGCCTAGTTCCTTCTAATGCTAAATGCAGATGCAGCTTCTTAATGCTGGATATTCAAATGCCCTACTGTACTTGAAATTAACATGCAGTGTAAAATTTTAGTTCTGTTTTCAGAGTAGTTGTCTGAGCTTTTGGTAAAGAAAAAAACATTCATTTTTTTTCCCCTTGAAGTTTAGGATACCTGTTTGAAAACACCCCAAATAACAAAAAAATCCCTCGCTATGGCTCACTCAAAATTGACTTTGAAACACAGTAAGCTTAAGCATAAGGACAGTTGAAGCTCTGAAGCAGAGGACCAACAGGTTTAGAGAACTGGAGTTCTGTGAAAGATAATTGCAGAAGTTTTGTGAGCTTCAGCTTCCTTCCAGAAGTTGATTTTAGTTTAGTATTTCTGAGATTCCCAGTCTAGAGAGATTCCTAAGTGTAGAGTTCTCTTGTTCTGTTGTTTTAGCCTCTCCTGTTCAGGATCCATTCCAGTTCAATTCTTATCGTCAGCTACATTGCTGTATCTCTGCAAAGAAAGTCTTCAGGTTATTTTGGTTTTGCTTTAAGAATTAAGGGTTTGGTTTTTTGAGTAAGAGGCCTCCAAAATTATGGTGTGTTATGGTTTGTTGTTGTTTGCTTGTTTTTCCCTTTCTGTCACCAAATAGCAATATTTTGCAAGTTCTCGGCTTTTCTTACCAAATTCCTATGATGATTTCTTATCTACTCAGTTAATACATTATGGAAATGAGTCATCTAATAATAGTTATTTGTCTATACTATAAGAAGCAACTTGTTTCATCTTCTTTTGGTAAGAAGTGCTTTGAGTATTGGTGGTCATAAACTCTGTGATGCTTTTTTCTAATGGTAATTATTTTTTAAGTCACATTAATTGTTAACCTATGTCATCTGCTGCTAATGTGTGTCCTCAGGTAAGAGAGTGTAATATGATGATCTGGTGTGCTTGGAGCTGCTGGGAGAATAAATGTACAAAAGGAAAACTGTTTCTGTTTAAAGATCAGTTGGCAAACCAAAAAAAGATCAGAAAATCAAAGAAACCAAAGTATAATTTAGAGGTAAATTAAGGGTGGATATATTTGTTTTGTAATTATTCAGAAGGCTTACTTAAAAAACCCCAACTCTGACTTATTTGGGGAACTGAGTACAATTGGTAGTATCTGAGGCAGAACATTACTATCTTCTTTGTAAAATCAGCACTGGAGTTGGAATTTTTAAAATAATTTTAAAAAACTGAACAGTTAAGATGTTTACTACATAGATAGAAAGTTAATAATGTTAACGTGTTTGAATACAGTTTTTCAAAGGGAAAGCATATGAATAATCAATATTGTCAGGGATGGTTGATATTGTGCATGTTTACTGGTAACAGTATATAAAAAATTACATGATTTATTTTCAAAATATAGCAAAAGAGGTAGGTATACTGTACCTAAGCAGCAATCAGAACTATTCAGGCTCACTTTTCTTTTGAGTAATAGAACTAAAGATATGGTTGCAAAAGCCTTTGGAGGAAATTAATGAATAAACGGATTAAACTCTCCACCAATTTATTCCCTGATAATATGTTCAAGCCTTTCCAACTTTTAAAAATAAAACCTAATTTGTGAAGTGAACAGGAAACAAGACTTGTCCAATTGAAAGATTACTTCAGTCTTTGAAACTGAATAATGGCAAAAAAGACTTGGTGAGAAAATATTGGTATCCTTCAAACAATCACATTTGATCTCACAAATGAATTCTTTTCTAATGGAACTAAGATATCCTACAGGAAAAAAACCCCAACTATTGAGAATAAATGAGAGGCAGAATCCAATATTTAACTTAATACAAAACACTGGGACAGGATATTAAATGTCAGACTGAGTCTTGAGGCAAAAGTTAAGCTGGTGCAATTTAAAGTGCCTGGAACCAGACTCATGTCAGTTCATCTTAAAAGATACGGCTTTGCAAAGCAAGTGCCTCTTAAGGTAGCTGGAATGTAATATGATTTGTACTTATCCAATTGTCATCTTAAACCAAGAAATAAAAATATATGGGAATAACATTTTAAATGGTTTTAATATGGAGGTATTTTCAAAAATCTATTGTTGTTTAGTATTTCTTATTTTTCCCTAAACGTTGACAAAAAAAAAGTTACAGAAATGGGATATGATGTTGGATTGTTGCAGGAGAGTAATGGATACTATATACTTGTTCTTATAGTGTTTAATTTTACTGCACATTTAGTAATTTTAGCATGTTAGGTTTATACCTTCCATTTTTGCTTTTAGTGTTTAGGACTAAGAAAATTGGTTTTGTAGTTAAATGCACAGCATTTTATTAGTTACTTGTGGTGGCTTTGTCTCATTGTATGAGCGCGAATGTATGCTGCACTTTTATTGTAGGATTTTTTCATGTTACAAGGATTTTATTTTTAAGGAAACTTACATCTGACGTAAGTTTGATTTCTTTGTTTTACTAATTACCATTAATACAGTGATACCTGTTATTGTGGAAGGAGAGCTGTTAGAATATTGGCAAGCAATATTTTAATTGGACTCGACTAGTGTATAGTACAATTCTGAATTTTTTCTTATGTTGTCTTGGATGTCTAGATCTCTTCCAAAGCCATCTATCTTTAGAATTGTTCTTTGCAAATTATTTTTTCAGGGCTGCCTTGTATGTAAAATATGAGCTAACCTTCTTTTTTGCAGGTAAAGGACATTGGTGTTGATTGTTTGAAATCGAGCTGCTTGCAAGAAAGCATTAACTATTTCTAAATGTTCAGGAAACTTTTTGGTAGCCAATTATATGAATAATGATGTTTCTAAAAAGTGAACTATATATATAAACTGAACATTTAATAACATTCATGATATTTCCTTCCATAAAATGCTGAAATAGTAATCTGAGCTTGTGTTTTAAATGGAAAGTAGGCTGAGATGCCAGAAATGGGGAGCAAGCTGGACAAAAGTAAATGAGAGTGGAATTGTTTCTTTGGGGGGGAAGATTGGCATTTTCAGGTATATATGAATGAGTTCAGTGAAGAGCCATTCAGATGTGTTTTGTACTTAATGCAACAATGTATGATCTTGCATATCTGACACATGACTTCCATAGTATGTCCTTACCTTATGGAAAATAGCACACTAATTAGAAATTGCTTTTGTGAAACAGCAAAGGAAATGTATAGCTGGTGTTCTTCCATCTAAGAGCCTAGTCACTGGTGCTGTTGAGTATTTTTCTGTGATGAAACTTTTTAATTATCTGTTGAGGTGAAATGAAAGCTTGAAAATATTTTTTTTTCCTCATCAGCAGTGAAATGAAGCAGCTCGAATGCTTTTAAAGCTTCTGAATTAATACTCAATTGTATTACAAGTATAACTGTTATTTAAACACGTTTGCTAATGTATATTATTCCTACTTGAGGCCAACTGAGATAACCTGCTTTTTGTTAAAAAAATTCATAGAATTGCTCCAATAATGGCTGTACTGGAATGCAGAAATTAATTAACTTGTACAACATTACATGTATCTGAGCTTATTTATTTGATCTGTTCTCTTTGGGAGGCAAACATCATCTTAGAATTCTTGATGAGAAGTTGCCTTTTAAAGGTGGAGAAACCTGAAACTTTTTCTTAAATAAAAGCTGATTTTAGAAAGTTGTTTTTATCTAAACTTTTGTATCAGTTGGAATGCTTAGAAAACTGATTTACTAAAGAATTATTCAGATCCACGTAGGGCTGCATGGCACTACATCAGTTTATTAGATTTCCTGTCACATGTAATCAAATTCCAGTGGTGCTTTTTGTAAAGCAAAGAGTAATATCCTTTTCATTTCACTGTTTTTTTCAGGGCTATCTTCCTGCAAATGTGGACCGAAGAGAAAGCACTTTAAAAAGAAAACGCAAGGAATATTTTGCATTTGTTGAACAATACTATGATTCCAGAAATGATGAAAATCACCAAGATACCTATAGACAGGTAGAACATCTATTGATGTGACTTTTATCTGTAGGACATCTGCTAAAGAAATTAAAGATTTTTTTTTTTAAATTTGCTACTGTTTTTCTCTATTTCTTTAATCTTATTTGATAGGCAGCTCTCTAATAAATTTTTTTGTACGTTTCAGAAGCAAAAATGTGAAATATTTTGTTCTGAAACTCAAAATAGTGGATTTCTTTTAATATATAAATAATGCTCATAATAATGCTTTAGTCATGCCATGTGGCACTGCTATTTGGCGCTGCCATGGTTTTCCATTTGAAAATAGCAGGGTTTACAAATCTTTTATCTTGGGCACAGACCCTCCTTCAAATGAGTGAGGGTGGTACAGGGAAAGTATAATAGTGACTGTTTCTTACTGGGTCTATATTTCTGCTTAAGATGTTGAAACTGTGCGATAACCACAGGCATGTCAAACTTTCTTGCCCACCCAGATAAGCAGATAACTAGTTATATATTCAAGTTATATATTAATATGAATAGACTAGGCAATCCTACTTGAGCCTTCCTTAGGACAGAAGGTGAGATCTTTCTCTCAGCTTAAAGCCTTATCTTTACTAGAAAGAAGTATATATGATAGTACTGATTGAACAACACTTTACAGAAGTAGTAGTATGTATTTGCTTATAATTACTCTAAGGTAATTAAAGGTAAAGTCAATATGACTATAATCTTCAAACAAACAAAACGTGTGATACAAGGATCCTAAAATATGGAAAAAAAGTATATATATATATTTTATTCTTTTGCCTCATTGATAGATTAACAATGACTTAAAGATTTCGATATACATTTTGAAATACAGTGAATCCATGTTATTCCAAAAATAGTGTCATTACAACTAATACTGTAAAGCCATAAGATTGTTTTAACTCTTAAGTTGTTTAAAAAGTGTGCTGTTAGGTCCTTTACAGTATTATTTTTCATGTCTTATTAGATACATATAGATATTCCACGAATGAGTCCTGAAGTTTTAAGACTTCAGCCCAAAGTAACAGAGGTAAGAATGATATCTAAAGAACTGTATTTTTTTTAAGTAATCATATTGTTAATGAATCTGAGAACATGGGGTTGGTTATTAACAATTTGACTATACTTGCTATTTTGACTTATCAAGTAGCTTAAAAAGGTCCAAAAAATAAAGATATGTAAGTATAGGCTAAGAATAATGGTGGTAAGTATGAGTAGTGAAAGGAATGACATCAAGTCTGTCAGTTTTTTCTTTGGTCTTGTGCTTTTGAGGTTGTTTTCCTTTTTTGCTTTTTATATATTTTGTTAATAATGTGTTTCTGAAGTAAACCAGAGCATGGTTTCTCTGGTTCTATGTTTTTTTCAAAATTATTCAAGGTCTGAAAGTTCTTATCGTAGTTTTGTACTTGTGAAATTCTGATTTTTTTGAATTTGTAGCATGACTAGTTTGTGTTCCTTATTTGATTTTGCTTCCTTGTAAGTTTTATATGTTGAGTACACTATTTACATTGTTTAACTACTGTAGTAGATGTACATCAATTAATGATAAATACATTAATGAAATTGGTCTATATTGTTGGGTAATTGAATCCCACCAGGACTTTTCTTTGTAAAATATATAGGTCATAAATAGTGTAGATTGTGTGACCCATCCTCTTTCAAATATTTCTTATAATCGTTAAATTATTGCTGCTTTCTAGTGGTTCTAGTTAGACCTTCAAGTGTTCTTCCAGGTAGGCTCTGTTAGTGTCACAGAGGCACACAGAACATTTTCTGATAGTTCATTAGACAATTGATAGGAGAAGGGGTAATGGTTTTAAATTGAAAGTGGGGAGATTTAGATTAGATTTTAGGAAGAAATTTTTCACTGTGAGGGTGGTGAGGCACTGGAATAGGTTGCCCGCGGAAGTCGTGGATGCCCCATCCCTGGAGGTGATCAAGGCCAGGCTGGATGGGGCTTTGAGCAACCTGCTCTAGTGGGGGGGTGTCCCCCCCTGTGGCAGGGGGGTTGGAACTTGATCCCTTACAACTCTAACCATGCTATGACACGAGAAATTAAATGCAGAACTGCCTTTCATTTGTTTTTCCATTATTGCAATTACTTGTTTAATGTGAATGTTGGAGAAAACAGTTTGAAGAAATAATCTATTACAGTTTTCTTTTTATTTTAAAAAACATCAAATGGCGTAAGAACACTGCTTTCTCTCTGCTTTCTGCACAATGGTGTTTTATGTAGGCTTTTCTAGGGATGAATCAAAGAGTAAAGTAAGAAAAATAAAGGGACAAGAAACAAACTATTAAAGAAATAAGTAAGATCAGTGTCAATGGTGTAGCTAGAAATGAGCTAGTAAATGAAAGTGAGGTGAATATTACTTCATGAAAAAATGCCTATAGAAAGAACATTCTGTTGCATTCAACAGAAAGTGGTGGCATTTCTGAGGTGGATTTTTTTACTTCCTCGCCTTCTGTTCCCTCCTTTACTTCTATTAAACTGTTCTTAAGGTTTTAATGAAGATTGTCTCTGTCTCAAATGGATATGACTGTGGTTCAGATGTATAATGATTGTGTTTTTGTAGTTCTACGTCTGGGTGAACATACACCCCCAAATCATGTTGGTTCCTCCCCCCTGGCCTTGTTTTAGTGAAGGAGAAATTAGAAGCTATTTAGCATATCTACTATTAGAGTCTGTATATTTTTGGCAATCTTCCTTTAAAGACAAGTATGAAACATTTATTCAAGAATGACTGCTGGACAGTGTATTTATTTCTAAATTAGCTGAACACACAATTTTAAACACAACTTTAAAATAGAAATTCCAGGTAAACATCTTCTGTAGAATGTATTTAATGTCCTTTCATTTAAGCAAATCATTTGTATGAGAAGTCAAGTGACTTAATAAAAATGCTAGTAATAAAGATGGTCTTTGGAGAATATTTTGAAGTTTTATTTAGTAAAATGATGAGATTGTAAGATAAAAATATAAACCTGTAGGATCTTGGACTAGTTTTGTCGTTTGTTTATTTGATCATACGTGAGACAAGCTACATTTATATGACTGCTCTTAGAGATGATTAATACATTTCTTTAGACTAGATGCATGCTTGGTAATAGTTTGTAGGAACACAGCATTTTATTTACTATGGATATCTGCTTTTTCCATAATACAGTTATTTTCAGTAATACATATTACCTTTATTGGTAATTAAAAAAGTTGCGGTCAAGGTTTTCCAACATTTGAAATAAGTATTTTTTGTTAAATATTTAGTATGTTGGGGAAAGCATCCTATAATAAGACATTGAAAAGAATTAGGTACAGAATAGGTACAAGCCCTTTTTGGTTGAATGATTAATTTAGAGCTAAAGTGTTTATTTGGGAATTTAGAGAGTATATTAATGTGAAAAAGATATAAGAACAATATTTTTTACAAGCAGTCACAGTTGAAAGGAAGTTGTTTTTTTTATTTTTTAACAGCTGAATTACTATTAATCTCAAAATGGCTGGTTTACTGTAAATACTGACAGTAAACTTCAGTGGCAAATAGTATTGAATAAAGTTTGAGTCTGGAATGCAGTTTCAGTTAATTTTGGGGGGGTCATTAAACATGTGAAGTTATTTAGGGTTTTTTCCCTTTTAGTTATCCTTTGGCAGATAATGCCATTACTCAGGCAGCATATTAATTTCATGTGATTTACTGAGATCTTGTTTGCAAATACTTTGTCATAAAATCAGCTTTTAAAAAATAAGTCCAGTTATTTGTTAAACTTGTCCAGAGGTATGTTTTTCTAATGCTTTGTGGATATGTGCATCTTAAACACTGCCTTAAAATAAACATAATTAAATTCACGTTTTTTTAGAAACTGTGATTGCTCTAGCAAGTAACATTTAATTACTCATTAAATTAATTTAGTCTGTTGCATGCAGCTCAATATCCCTGCTTGCTGGTTATGCTTAGATTTCTTTCTTTACTTTGAATGTTTAGTAAGTTGAGCCATGCAACAATTGTAATTGAACCACATAAAGTAGATGGATAAACTTATGAATGTGATCAAGCCATTGTTCAGTTAGATTGCTGCTGCTTTCTTGTTAAAAAAAAAATCACCACAACACAACAACCCCCTCCCACCTCCTCCCAAAAAATAATACCCTATCCCATTCATCTTTCCTACTCCAACAGTCCAAACAAATCAGTTTAAAGCGTTTATTTTTTATGGAAGTTATGTAGATTTGGTGAGCAGGGAAGGCAATGTTGGAGTGAAGACTTAAATGACTGGGAATAAATAAATAGAGGAGGAGAGAGGAGCTGGAGTCAAGTTTATTTTAAAGACTAATGACTGTAAGTGTAGGTTTAATAAATTTTATTAGTTGACTCCCCCCCTCCCCCCTGACTTAGAGGGGAAAAAAAAAGCAGATTCTTATGATTAAAGCTTTGGAATTTTTGGAGTTCCTCTGAGGTAGCAAAACCCACAAAAATTTCAAAATCTGTGTTTAAGCTAATGGATTCTTCTCTTTATGTATTTGAATATAATTCTTACTGTTATCACGAATGAAAAATAAATTCAAAGGAGGGTAATTGGTGATGACATCTTGTGAGATGTAGATTCATAGCAAAAAAAAAAAAAAGTAATTCCAGTTCCTGTTGCTGGTTTGAAAATCATGAAGGGGGGAACCTTTTGGGAAAGTGAACTTCTTAATGAGTCCTATTTGAACACAGTGATGAGTGCTGTATAGAAACTTAAATCAGTCTGCTTTTCAGGTATTCAGTGCTCATTTTTTCAATTCAGAACAGTAAATGAAACTTCATGAAAATGGTTAGGAAATTGAAAGCACTATTTCAGTGTATATTTGTTGAATTTCTGATTAGATGTGTTTGGGATATTAAATCTGGTGTGCCAATCACTGAGTGATCCTTCCTGTTCAATAAGATTAAAAAGTACCAAAACCAAACAAAACCCCCAAACAACAAAAATCCTCTTCCCTTCCCTACATCTTAGTTTTCATTCCTGGATTTTTAAAACTGCTTTGAAATCCATGGGCATCTCAGTTTGCCTTGCAAACTATGATTAGTATCAGATTCTGAGGAAAGGTTGGTGGTTTCCTCGGTTAGGGAAAGGTTGGGGTTATTTGACTTGAGGCATAGCTGGATGTGCATGTGCTTTTCAGCAGTATTTTTATAATTTTTAAAATGGGTATTTTGATAGCTGTTGCTTATCGAATTACTGATTATTTGTTTGTTTGTTTCTCACTGAGTATTTTTTAACCCCATTGTACCAGGACTTTTTTGTTTAGCCTAGTACCTAAAACTATTCTATATTCAGCAATTTCTCTTTAAAAAATTTTTTTCTAATTGCCTCTCTGATATATCTTTTGAAGGAAGTTATTTGTATTTGCAGTACTTTAAATGTCCTTTATTTGAATTGAAACAAAGAATGAAGGCACAGATAATACTGAAAAACTAATGTTACCGAAACTAGAAATTGCAACTGAGAGAAGCAGGAAGGCTGACTGTGAGGTAACTAACCTGGATAGATTTGCAGGTTTCCAATAAAAGTAAAAATATGACATAAATGTCATTTCATAAAGGAATAATTTCATAAATTGTAAAATTTCATAAAATTGTAAATGACAGAACTTAAGGTCTTCATACAGTTGTTTAGAGGCAATTAAATCCCACTGGCTATTGTTTGATAGGCAGAGGTTTGTGTTTTTTCAGTTTAATATGCAGTGCATATTAAAAAAAAATGTGGACAGGACTAGCACCAACCAGAATTTATAGCTAAAGAAATAGATATCTAATGAAAACAAGAAGCTTTTATGGAGAATATGGTAAATAAATACCTCCCTTTCTGCCTAATTTTTACCCCCAATCTGAAATCATACTGAGCAAAAACTGAATCTTAATTCTATCTGTAATGGATCAGATGTGAGCTGTATTAAGGCTTGTGTTTCAGTGCTCAACAAAGCTTTTCATATTTATTCTTGTTGACTGTGTCTCTTGTTCTGTGGGATTTTGGCATGCCAGGGAAGTAGGCTAGCTGGAAATAAAGGAAAGTTGATTCTCAAAAGAAGTCTGTGTGAGAAAGGTAGATGTTGATGTTTGGGATTTCCTTTTGAAGCAAAAAATTCGGATGTGTTTCAGCTTCAGGTAACTCAAGTGGACGCCTGTGATGGGACTCTCAAGCACCTAGATGCAAGTCATATATGCCTAGTCCTATCCTGACTTGAAAATGAAGATGAGGGCTTTTAAACTGAAGAAGGTTGTATTTAAGTGGTGTTGGAATAGCGAGCTTCTTAATTACCAAAAACTGGAAATGAGATTGAGTAGAAATAACACAGGCTTCATAAACTAAACTTCCTCTCCCTATTGAGTCTTTCAGGGCAGGTCTTTTTCAGGCTTTCTTGAAGCCTGAGCATTCCTTGACTTCTGGGGCTGCAGGAAACCGTGCAATCTCCTTGGGGATCCAAAAGCGACAGTCCTTTGGCTCTTCTGCCTCAGTTCTGCTTACCTGCCTCTTTGTTTTGGCTTCTTTATCACACCTTCCAGGGAAAAGGCAAAGCACAGAGCAGCTTTCACCCTGCTGCTTATTTGCAGCATTTTAAAGTGTCCTGGTTTGAAGTAAAACCAAACCAATTTTGCGTTGGTTCACAGAAGCAAATAATTGAGAGAGAATGCAGCTTGTCACAGACCTAAATTGTGTCAGAGAGAAGTTCTGCGATTTTCCTGCTCCATACTCTTCCCATGTTGTCCTTCGCATGGTTAGATATGATGTGGCCACAGGAACTTTTGCAGATCTGAAGCAAGGTACAGATTACAGAGTTGAGGGGCTGAGGTAATGGGATATAGCAGGCAGTTGCCTTATTTCTACATCTCCTGATATTTTTTCTCCAGATTTTTTTACTAACCAGTGTACGTGTTTCTGAAGTCTGAAACCCCATACTGCAGTATTAGGCAAGCTTAACTGTTATGGAATCTGTTTTATGGGCATGTTATTAAAAAATCTGTATGAAGTACTTCTTTCTGTTGTTTAGGAATAAATAGAATACTGTATAGATAAAATAGTTCTTTCAAAGAGGTGAAATATCACGGGAAAAATTTTTAATATATCTGTCTCTTGAGAAGGAGGAAATTTCTATTACTGGAAAAGGTCCAGTAAATAAGTGGGACTTTGTAACTACTGTAACTGAATTATATACTAGATTGGTTTTATCATGTGCTAATCCCCTGAAAATTCTTCCTTTTGAAGAACTGAGAAGCTTATTTAGCACTGGAAGTTAATTATAAATGCCAGGGTTCATTTATGCTTTTGTATGCATGTTTTTATACTAGTAACTCTATGATACTGAATCTGTCCTTGTGTAATTTTCACATTTAAAATATGCTCCTCATTTGGTAGATTATCTGATAGTTTCTTTAACTCTTTTTCAGATTTTTGAAAGGATTCTGTTTATCTGGGCAATACGTCATCCAGCCAGTGGATATGTTCAGGGCATAAATGATCTTGTTACTCCTTTTTTTGTAGTCTTCGTTTGTGAATATATAGGTAAGATTTGTCTTAATACTGAATTATGAATTAGTACTGGTTTTGGAACAGCCTCTTCATTTTAATCTGAATAATGATTTGGATTATCTAATCAAAGCATAATTTGATACATTATTTTTATGATACGTTTTTGTAATTATAAATCTTTATAGTTCTATTTAAATATATACTGAGAAGCAATCAGACTTTAAGTAGACAGTGTAGTTCAGGAGTATTTCAGGTTTATTCCAAACCATCTTCCCACCAGCAAAACCCAACCAAACTTCTGTGGAAGTTGCAGGCAGGGGTCTCATTTGTCAGATCTGAAAACAAGGGAAGAAGCACAATCTAGCATTTGCTTTAATCTTGATTTCTAGTTAAGAAGTGTTTACCACTTCTGAAGCTTTTTTCTTCATAGGTGGTTTCATTCTTCCTTTCTTTCTCTCTCTCTCTTTCTTTCTTCTAATTCACATTTCTTTGTGAAAACTTCAAATTGTACATATGAAATGGGCAGGTGTTTAAACAAAACCAAACAACAACAACAAAACCCCACACCAAAACACACACACACAAAAAACCTATGGAAGAAGGAAAACTTTTAAAGGAGTGGTAGGGAAATTAAAGCAAGGGAACCTATTAAACTGTATCTGTGGCTAAAAGAATGGCAACATGGAATTAGACCCTGAAAATTAGGGCAGCAGTAATCAAATTTTTCTGGTTAAGAGCTCTGCTTTCTTGGGGCTCACAACACTACCAACAACAGCAGTGTAAACAGTTGTATTTCTGTTGCATTTGTGGCCTCCTTGTATGTGAATAAACTTTTTGAAAACTGTTTTATTTGGCAAACTGTGATAATGGTTAAGTGCTCATCTCTTAGTAGAATATCATTCATGTCTTAAATTTATATATTAGACTATAAACACTAATATTATTACATCATTAACAATAATTCATTAATATGTTGTATATAACTATGGATATAAAAGGTAAGATTGAACAATAAAAATGACAATTTTAATATATGTTGAATTAAAATTGTTTTCCTTCTATTTCTATTTGTCATAGGCTCTTGAAATGAAAATACACAATGCTTACATATAAACTTAACACCTTGCCTGGCTATTTCAGTGAGGCTGTATAGAATGGATTCTTTCTGTTTTCTCTATGCAAGATACCCTTTGGTGTCTTAATCCAGATTGATTAGATTTAATGAAGGACAGATTATCCTTGAGTGGATGATAGACTATGCATTTACTCATTTGCATGGCAACACCTCTCTTGCTTTGTTCATTTCTTGTTTCATAGGGGGACATTTCATTGCTAAGCAACTAATGAGAACTACTGCTGCTTTCTCCCTAATCCTCTCTTAAATAGGGTAGAGCCCTACTCCTGAGAGTACTTGCAGTTTCTGCCTTTTACTCCCTCATTTGACAGATAATGAAAATTCTCTTAATGATCCTAGAACAGTAGGGTCTCCAGTAGACTTTAGGATTGTTAATTGAAATAAGAAGTTCAAATGAGATGTGATTAGAGAATTGATATTCCATGTTAAATAGACCATTTAATTAATATGGTAAATAAGTTTGTCTTTACCACCAACTTACATTTGGAGACCCTGGTGATTGTTAAAGTATTTGCCAGTTTGTCAGCATTTTCATATCAGAGAGCATAGCTCTTCCAGTAAGTGTCCAGTGCAGAAAGACAAAACTCAAAAACTAACAATTGTAAAAGGTTTTTACCACTGAAAAAGTATGAAACTCAGAAACCTGTATTCTAGAAGCTCATTTAAAAGCTAATATCTATATAACAAGAAAAATACTGACATGAAGTTTTTTTCTTCAATATAATAGTGGTCCTGGCTAAGTGCTAAGAGCAGTTATTTCCCTGAGTGGCATATAATAACTTTCTAAGTTTTGTCTTTAAATAGCTTCTTGAGTTGAACTTTTCTAATATATTGAAGTTACACTGAGTGATAGTGATACATTCATGACACATACTCATTGCCCTCTACAACTACCTGAAAGGAAACTGTAGTGAGGTGGGGGTTGGCCTCTTCTCCCAAGGGAATAACGACAGGACCACAGGAAATGGTATGAAGTTGCAGCAGGGGAGGTTTAGATTAGATATTAGGAAAAATTGCTTTTTTGCAATTTTCACTGAGAGTGGTCAGGCACTGGAACAACCTGCCCAGGGAGGTGATGGAGTCACCATCCCTGGAGGTATTTAAGAAATGTGTAGACATGGCTCTTCAGGGCATGCTCTAGTGCCCGAGATTATTGGTCTGTGGTGGGGTGTTGGTGTGGGCTTGTGGGTGTGAGGTTTAGTTGTTGGTGGGTGCTTTTTTTGTGTGTGTTTTTTCTGAGTTTTATGGGGGTTTTTTGTTTGTGGGTTTTTTTTTTGTTTTGTTTTGGCTTGTGGGTGTGTTTTTGTGTTTG
The DNA here is from genome assembly GCA_004320125.1 of Scolopax mira. NCBI lineage: Eukaryota > Metazoa > Chordata > Aves > Charadriiformes > Scolopacidae > Scolopax > Scolopax mira. The sequence goes on from BJBW01004870.1 coordinate 40,214, forward strand.
TTTGTGTAGGGTTTGTTTTTTTTAGGTTGGTTTATTTGTTTGTTTTGGTTTTTTTTATATGTTTGGACTCGATGATCTCAAAGGTCCCTTCCAACCACTAAGATTCTGTGATTCAAGGAAGAATGAATAATGGTGTGCATTTAATTTAAACATGAAATAGGGACATTACATTTATGAAGTACCTCAAAAATCCTGAGGTTTGTAATAAAATTATGAAAGAATTAAAAACTCAAACTGTGAATTATGCTTATGTAATAGAAATAAGTGCAGAGTTGCAGAAGTTTCCTAGCAAAAATATTTAAGCTATTAGTGTATTCTGTATTTACTCTAGTAATTCTCTGTATTTGCCTTAGATTTTAGACCTTATTTCTTGCTCTTACTTTAAGTGAATATTGGTTTGTACTGTAAATTACGTTATTTATTGCTTTCTTTTAACTATTGATTTTTGTATTTTTTCTCAATTTAACTGAAACCTTTGTATTGCAATTCTGAGGCACTTGGGTCCCTGATTCCTGTTATTAAAGTGATAATGCCTTTCATTTTAGGTTCTTTCTATAATTAAAAAAAAATGTCCTAAAGGATTATTAAAGAATAATACTAAATAATTATTATTAACAATGCCATGAATAATGACTCTGTGCTGATTAGATCATCTGATATCCTGATAATGTTCACAGTTGCAGTTTTGTCAACTATTTTGGTGGGAGAAAAGCTTTTTTTTTTTTTTTTTTAGTTTTATGACAACTGAGAGCACCCTTAATCTTGCATAAAAAATGCGTGACATTTATTTTAGCGGTGGGAGTCTTTCTGCACTGCTAAAGACATTCAAAAACCATTTGGAAACGTGTTGTTGAAGAATCTTTGAAGATACAAATGACATGTATGGCACTGATATCATCATTGCCTGATAACATTTTTTTCATTCAAATCTTAATACCAAAAAGTAGGTTTGTGGGCCTTTTTATAAGGACCAATGCGTTAGAAGTTTTGATGGATTAGTATGAATGGAGGTATTTAATTTTAGCATGAGGGTTCACACGTTTCGAATAGGTTGAGTGATTGAATGTAGGAATTGAATATGTCAAATGTTGAGAGCATGCTTTCAACCTTTCCAGAAGCGTAGGTATGATGAAAGTGTAATTTGGTAATGTCTCATTAATTCTTCACTCTGTACTAAAAGTAGAATACTGTAACATTTTCAGCAAGATAAAACTTGATTGTCAAATCAAGCCAGGAGAGGGACAACTGCAATTAAAGAGAATTTCAGAGACGGGTAAGTACTGGCCTTGCTGTATTATGGTAGATTCAGATTAGGATTTCTGGTCTAAATTAGGAGGAGGAGAAATTTAAGCCTTGTTTCTTGTATCAGGTGACTGTGTGTGTCAATCTCAACTTCCCCCCTCTGCTTCCCCCTTTCCCGCACTGCCTCTGTGAGAAATGATGAGATCTGTAAGCTTATTCTGCCATAATAAAGAAGGTTTCTTTTTAATTTCAAATGCTAGTAGTACAGGAAAACTATTTTGTGCTTGTGTCTAACCTCCTACATGACATAGCACTGTTACAACATGTAATAGAAGAAATGCTAATTACTGTCAGGGCAGTTTTTCTGAAAACTGTGTCTTTGTAGCATATTAGTTTGTGTAGAAAAGAATCTTGTCCATACAGATGAAATTCCAGAGGTGTTCTTATTAATGAAATAAAATATACCACTGCTCACCGTTTGCTGACTTGATGTGAAGAAGGGCATTTTGCACTGGGTTGCAAGTCCTATTTCAAATTGCCACACGTGTTGCTCTCTTCATATACCTTCCTGTTGCTCTGAGTTCCAGTTGATTGTTTCCCAATGTTAAGTTGTGCTGCACAGTTGCTTGTGGTTTCTTGCTCATGGAGTCAGCTACGCTTCACTACGTCTCACGTTCCAGTACCACATCTGTATTGCTGTAATTCACTGGGCCTTGTGGGTGTATCTAAAATTACAGAGAGACCTGCATTTATTCACCATCCAGAGAGATGGAAGCTCAAGAGAAGCACTATCATCATCAGGAGTGTGTCAGGCCATTGCTAAGTGGGTTGGCTGTGTGAGATCACTTTGAGACCCCTTGCACTGTTGAATGAGGAGGAAATTAGGAGTTAGTATGGAGTCAAGGGCAGAAAATGAACACTATCGTAGCACTTCATCATTTTTTGTTGGATAAAGAATATCAGGAAAAATGAGGCTGCTGAAGATGGGAATGACAACTGAGATTTTGTCTGCAGTCTTCTTGCAACAGAGGAGCTTAAGACAATTTGAGGATGCTCACAACCACTCAGGAACTGAAGTTTGGAAAGAGTGGTCTTATCCTTGTAAATACTTGTAAGTATTTTTCTTGTGATCTTAAACCCTTTTGTAGAAGGTATTTAAATGCAACTTTTGTTACATAGTGTTTTTTAAAGTGCTGCCATGACTTGATCAAATAATTATTCCAGGCTCAAATCCTAATGGAACTCGGATGGGATATAGTCCCAAACCAGTGTTACTGTGAAAACGTAAAGGTTCTTTGGTCCTGGAAAAAAGAGTCTGTCTATAGCTCCCTTGCTTACCTTTCTTTCCACTGTCTCTTGTGTCACGGGAAGTATTCCTGTCCTTAAAATGGGATTGCATACTGGGTAATGCCTTCTTTCCTTCCTTTTCAACATATTTGCTGCAAATAATTAAATTAAAAACTATTCATTTTGTTCTTCCCTAGTTTGTTGAATGCTATAACTAAAATTCTAGTTTTCATAGTATAATTGGAGTAACATTTCAGAGCATTGTGTCATGGCTGTATCTGAAATAATTCCTCAGTGTATTTTTTTATAAAATATGAAAAAGTTGTCAATTTAGTAGAGTGGTTTTTTTTTTCAGGAGAGTTGCAATTTTTTATGCACTAAGCAAATCTGTTTAGAATATATGTAAAAATGAATTTCTGAATGATGAAGCAGTAAGCCAGAGAGCAAAGAGTATTAACCCTCTGACTCCAGAGAGTTGCTAGAAGGTTTCTTTAAAACTTAGAGGGTTGGAAAGTAAAGTGGGTTTTTTTTTTTTTTTCAGCATTCCTTTACAAGATTAAGCTGAAATCTTGATTGCTACAGTATGTAAAATGATCTAAGATAATTAATCCTGCTATATAAATACTTAGACCTTTCTTAGTCAGTTCCACCAATTCACTAGTCCTTGGAGAGTTATGAATAGGACTCATGCATTGGGGTTTTGAGGAGATAAGTATGTTACAACTTTTCCACTTTAAAAGAGACTGAGTGAAACTGAGGGAATGACAAATTGTTTCAATAAAATGGAAGTTGAACAAGGAGCTATAACTAGATTAATTTGATGCTTCTTTCCCTCCTAGGCCCTTCGTGTTGTTGGAGACTGATAGAATCGTTCTTGCTGTCTTCTGGTTTATCAAGAAATGATGGAAAAACTCCCAACAGGGAGTTCTCAGCAATGTGAGAGATTTCCTCAGTTTGAGAGATGAAAAGATTGATTGCAATTTTTAAGTGATCTTAACTTTTCTGATAATTTTGGCATGACACTTTGTAGCAAACTTCTATTGTTCTAATGTTTTTATTTATTCAAATAAATATATGTTTTTGAAAAAAACTATATTACAATGTTTTTATTTACATATTTGTTTGAAATGATTTATGGAAGTTATATAAATTAAATCTGCATAAAAACACTGACTTGAATCATAACTGACATCTTCACATTTTTTGCAAGTTGTAAAAGTATTGAGAGAATACTTCCTCATTTTTTAAAACAGCTGTAAAACTTGCATGAGAAAGTATTCAAAATAGTTTAAATCACTCTTCTGTCATATGAAAATTCAATGCTGCAAGTTCCATTTCATCATATTGAATTTTCTACACTTAATGGAAATAATAATGTAGTTTTCATATACAAAGGTGAATTTCAGTGCTACTTCTTAAATAATTTCCATGATGTTTTACCTATTTTACAGTAATGCTTATGGCATTGATGAAGTTGACTGAATTTCTCATAAATCTGAACGATATTATATGAAATATTATTTGATAATTGAATGGAATATTGTTATCTGTGTAATTTGGGTGGGCAAGGAATGAAGAAAGCTTACACAAAACTCTTGAATTAAAGTCTTTAAAATATTGAAAACCTAATCCATCTTCTACAAAGGTCCAGAAGACATCATATGCCTTCCTCTGTAAAAGATTTGCAGCTCAGTGATCTGAAACTTTTGACTTACCTGTCAATTCTCTTTGCAGCACTATTTTGCTTTCACATATTATGAAACACTTAGTGTATGTATACATATATGTATATATAATTGTAACATGATGCAGAAAGTGTTGGGCATTATCTCAGCTTGCAGCAAGATGGCTGCCATTTACTTTTTCAGTTTCTAGGAGCGTTTCCTCAGTCTCGCCCTCTTGATGTGCCCATCCATTGCCCAGTGAAAATATTTTGAAAGTGGAGCAGAGTAGCTGAGGGGAGGGAGGACTTAGATGAGTAAGATAAACAGCATTTGAATTTGATTTTACACATTGATGATTCCTGCTTTGCACCACGAAAAAGGTGAAGAAGGTCCAGAAGTAAGCAGAGACCTTTTTTGTCCTTCCAAGGTGCTGAGGACTTGGTGCTTCTGTGCCAGACTTCTGTGCTGTGTAGCACCAGTGACTGTGACTGCAGTGGGAAAGGAGCTAGAAATTATAGGTGCTGAAAGAGGGTCCTAACAGGGTGTTTCCTAACTCATTATTAAATAGACTTTGTGGAGCTAAATCGTATTTTACCCTGTTTGTTTCTTATGATTTGGCCCGTTCTGCTTTATTTAGGAGCTTCCTGAGACCCTTTTATAGGTCTCATTTCCTCTTTACATCTTTTGTTTTACATCACCTGTCAGATTCCTCAGTTGCAATTCATCCAATTTCTTTCAATTCCTCAATTGCAATTCAACAATTTCTTTTTGTACAGAAAGTAATAATTGCCTTATATTTAAGTCACTGCAATTTCTAGACTCTGATGTTTATAGTCCTGTTATAATTAATCTTTATGAAGCAACAGTGTATTCTGAGGATTAGTAGTCACTTTAAAATGTATGCCTATCCTGTAATTCAGGAGGTTGTTGGTTGATTATTTTTTTTATTCATTTAAATATTTTTGAGTTCTAATGAAAAAATCCCGAAGTTCTTCCAGGTAAATTACGTTGCATCAAAGGAGATAAAAATATAAACCTGAATTTTAGTGCTTTAAAATAATCCTTAACGCTCAGCTAGATTATATTCTTAAATTCTTCATTTTTTAATGTATGTCTCACTTAAGAAAAATGAACCATTCACAATGTCTGAGCAATTTTCTTTATTAATATATAATATAGTTTTTCAGGCCTAATGGGGCAAAGAAATCTTACTATTTTATATCCTTCTATTCCCTTTAATCAAAAAAGCGAACCCATGTGAAAATAACTAGCAGTGAATTGTTCGTCAGCAAGCAGTGCTTGCCGTAATATACTGCTGTGTCTAGAGTTGCTTAATAAAGCAGTATATTTGGAGGAATTGCAAAAAGAACTGTAAGTAGAATGTGTATTAAGAGGACATCTCATGCTTAGTTTATGAAGGGTTAGGGAATGAGAGAGCATGAAATAGGGCAAATATGTCTTCAGGACTTGAGGAGTGGAAAGAGGTGATTCATAGGTGGACAATGAACTATAGGCTGCGTTTAATATTTTGATCTTTCTGGTTTTGTGTTTGGATATTTATTTTAATTATTTACTTGGACAAATTCATCTTTATCTTTCAGCATGCTTGTTGGAATATTAGTCTTTTAGTTGCAGTTTGACTAATCCTACTGTGAGCGTTTTTTTTGGTGTTTTTTTTTCTGGCTTAGAGTTACAGAATTATTTCAGTTAAGACTATTTTTTCATGTAGTTACAATAGTAAAAGTCCTGATAAATATAGTTGAGCTTTCTTTACCCAGGTATGCTCTTAGTGTGCTAGTTGCTAGTGGTAGAATTTATTCCCTACTGTTTTTTCCGAATTGTTTAACCTACTGGAAGTCAGTGATGGCATTCAGTATCAAATGTATTAGTGGATTTGTCTGCATAAGATCTCTCTTAGTCTGCTTTGGTCAAAATGAGGTGATTTACTTATTTAATTAGTGGATTTTTAGCTAATTATACCAAGCCAATTAGTGCTACTGGAATTTCTTGTAGTATAATAACCTTGAGAAGGTGTTAATAATGAGCAGCTGAGCACACACCTAGAAGTGACTGTTTGGTGTAGTTGGATGATAGTATATTGCTATGTATATTTTACTCATTAATCTGTGGGATTCCCAGTGAGGGCTTGGAACTGTGTGAACTGGATGACTGTGGGCTGTAGAAGTCATCTTCCTGATGCCATTTGCTGTTTCAAGAGGTTGATGTACCCTGTCTGTCCTAGCTTTATTTCACTGCTCTTGAAACTTAGCAGAGAAGCTGTGTATTTGAGTATTTCCAAATCAGGTTTAGCTGGACAGAAAAGGGTTTCCTTGCCATGTGCTGAGATCACACAGCTAAATCAGGGCTTGCTGCTATCAGAATTGGTAGCTTTGCTTTGTCTTTCCCAGCCCCAAACAGGTGTTCCTGTCTTCACTTTTTTGTTGGCATTGGCTTTTCTCTGGCACAGAGAACTTAATTTTTCGGGGAACAGAGATGAGTGTCAATACCGGTGTAGGGATAGGAGCATCTTAGGGAAGAAGGGAGAAGCAAGATCCCTGTTGATTGCCAAGAAGCTCTTAGACTGCTTTAGTTGTGTTTTAAACTGCCCTCATGATAAGTCTGTGTGAATTCCACTTATTTTTAGCTTAGCAAGTTAGGAAGCACTTAAAAAAGCATCTCAACTGACAGATGTAGGGTATGGTAACCTGGTTTTCTAATATTTTTACTTTCTAGTATTGTCTTTAATGGCCATGATTTATTATAATAGACAATACTGTTTTACAAAATCAATCCTTCTATGCCTCTGTGTTCAGTTTTGATTTCACTCAATATATTCTCAGATTTCCAAGCTAATTATAACAGCTCACCTGAAACATTGGATGCATGGTTGCATCCAATAGACTTCTTGGAGAAAGATTTGAGACTGAGCAAGTTTTGTCGATAATTGTGATGCCAAGCACTGTGAATATAAGTTTTTTTAGTTACTAGTTTCAACTTCAAGGCTAATTTAAAAAAAAAAATAATTGATACATGTACTTTTTTTTTTTTTTACATCTCCCTAAAATTGCCCCTTTGCTTATCATATGCAGAATTGTTTTTAATGTTACTTCTATTATATTTTCTATAATTTTTTTAAGTAGTTCCACTGATCTTTATAACTAAAGTGTTCAAAGTTGTATCATACTGGTGGGATGGAGAAAATAGCTCTAGTCATCTTTGTGACCGCCATTGAAACAAAATTAAGTTCTTGAAAATCCATTTGCTTAACCACACAAATTTCAAAATCAGATTTCTTCATCTCATGAACTGGCAAATTTATGTTTGTTGCAAGTTTAAATAGAGTGTGTCCTGTGATAACATGTCTTCTTTAGTTTGATTGCAGAAGTACAGTAGGCATAGTCCTGAGTATTTAGCAAATAAAGGTGTGTTAGAGAAAGCAGGATGTACCTTCAGCTTTACTGTCTGCCAGGGAAAAAATAACTTCTTTTAAATAAAAGTTCTCTGTGGATACTTTTAAAAACGGTTCCTATCTATTTGAAGTGGAATGAGCCTAATTAAAGTCGGATTTCAGTGGCTTATGTTAGCAATTGCTGTCAGAAGTGAAAAAGAGACATTAAGATTATCCTAATAAGTATATCCAACTGTTTAATTGCCTGTTATTTTTAGTTCTATATCTGAGAGAAAATTAATATTTTGAGTAATGGTATTAATTGCTCATAGTGTCTTATGAGTTGCTGGGTGTTTTTTTTTTTAAAAAAAAAAAAAGGAAAGAAAAAAACCCATGAAATTTCAAGGTGTATTAGTCTTTCAGATGTTTTAGGCTTTTAAATAGTCTTCGTTGAAAGAGCAATCCATGAAACTAAAGTGTTGAATGGAAAAAAACCTAGTATGTGAAGTGTATATGAAAGGTGCCAGGCAGGAAGAATCATTAACAGGGAGTCTATTGTTTTGTTCATTTAAAGCTTTATATATTTGTAATTTTGTATGTCAGTAAGAGATACCAGGAATGTCAGAATTCATCTCATGAAACTAAAGCACTGAGTGTGTTTTAAGTCCTAAAACAGATAGAAGGAAAATCTCAAAACCCATGACCTGTTGAATTAAAGTAATAATACTTTAAGTAAAATTAAAGTATTAATACTTCATTTTTACTATTAAATGTAATATATTCTTGATCTAGTTATCAGTTGAAAGTCAAGTTTGGATTGCAAGGCTGTCAGATTTGTATTCATCTACTTGAGTTTTATGAAGGTTCTCTATTGCTGCTTGCTTTCTATTTTCAAAGTATAAATTAGATTCTGAGTCTGAACTTTTATAGTTCTGAATTGTTACATATTCAATTTACTTTTGTGGGTAAATTATCAAAATATTATTCAAAATGACAGTTTGGTTTAATGTTTTTGCTGTGAGCTTTTATTTGATAAATAAGAGAAGTACATATTTGCTTAAGTTGTTTTTACTTTGTAAATTATTTTTTCTGTTCCTTTGTGCTTATGCAAATTTCATAATGTCTAAAATGGAAATAATACGTTTATTGGAAAACAATTCTTCAGTGTAATCTCCTGGATTTGCTTATCTGATGCAATTTGAGCCACTTTTTGTAAATAAAGTGTAAAAGGATAGATGCTTTCACTTGTTTTAAAAGCTAGTCTGAACTTCTGTTGTTCTAAGTCAAATTCAATATGGTAGTATGAGAAATAGAAAAGTTAGACAAAATGGTAAGTGGTGGATTTGTACTAAAGGTAGGCTAGAGGTTACTCAGGAAAACATTGTTATGTTAAAATGTAGCTTTTCCTTTATTTTAGAGAAGAGAGGATGAAAATCTGTAACCCCCAAGCTTCCTTTTCTTTTTTTTTTTTCCATTATTTTATTTTTTTTCCCCCCAAATCTTAACATTATTTTTGTAGGACTTTGAATAAAAGGAAAGTACTTTCATGTAATTAAGAAGAAAATATATGAGTGGTTCAGACTTACTGTATTAGAAAATGCTCTTCTTTTTTTCAGTGGCATCTACATACTAATTCAGTGTGTTGGAGTCCCAAAGCTGTCACTTTAACCTACCTAAATAAGAATTTCAAAGCAGTGATACATCTAATAATCATACTGCAATATTATCATTGGAAGTATTGTAAGCAACAGTCTCTGTATTTTTGATCTGTGTTCTGGTGACAAGCTTTAGAAAAAGTGTCTAAAGAGATTAAGAAAGATTGGCTTTGGAGAAAAGCTGTAAGAGCAACTACTGAAGTAGAAAACACCTACTATCTCAAAGATTAAAATAAGTGTCAGATGCAGGATTTGTCAGACTTAACAATTTATGTTGACTGGTAGTAATTACTTCCAGGTACTGCTATTTGAATTCATTGTTTTTATCTTAAAAATGCTCTGTATGTAACTGGCTTTATTGTTAAATAGAGAATTAAATGGAAATATTTGATCTTTTTCTCTGTTAGCATAAGATAGTAGCTGAAAAAATGGCAATTGCCATTTCATATAATTTTTTTTTAATCATTTATGTCTGTAGGCGTAAGATTACCTTTGCCTTCATGATCTTCCTAACATAATACCTTGTTCTAGCACAAAAATTTCTTCTTGCTCTTAGGGCAAAAATAACTGGACTATATTTCCTTAAACTTGCAGTTTCCTGTTATCTGTTCTTGTGTTCTGCACATTATTGTGAGTGGAGGCATCTTAGGTGGAGTTTGAGGTTTTGGGTTGGATGTTTTGATTTTTTTGGGGTTTTTTTTGTTGTTAAAAAATAATCTTTTTCTGCATGCTTGTGTATCATGTGGAAGAAGAGTATGTTGAGAATACTGATCAGTATGTTAAAGTGTATGGCCCAGCCTCTGTTTATTATTCACAGTAAACCTGTGGTGTGAAGACTTTTTTGAAAAGCAGAATCACGATGTGAAAGACTTCATAAGCCCAGGAAGTTAAATCTCCTTATAGATAACTATTATGGTTTTATATGTTAGAGAAATAGCCAGCTAGAGACTTGAAAGTTACTAATAAAAATTTTTTCAATCGTATCAGCACCAGGAGGCCTATTGAAGAGTCGAAGAGTCCGACAGAGGTGTGAAGGGAACCTCTGAGATATCACCCCATATCAGGGAAGCTGTGTGGAAGCTTAGATGATCCCTGTGAAGAAGCTTTCTAGACCCTAGCTTATGGATAAAACTGGAGGAATTCTTTTCAACTTCTGCTATAAGAGATGTATAGAACAAATCCCTAATTTAGTAAGAATTTTCTAAGGTCAAATGGGACTAGGTTTCTAAGAAAATTAAATTGTTTCTGTAATATGGTAATATCTCTTTAAAGACCACGAAAGCAGCTTTTGTGTCTGTAAACTTGTCTTGTGTTCTTCTCCCTAATAAATCAGTCGGTGTGACAAGATAAATGAACATTCTGGCTGTACAGTTTCAACTCACTGAGAGATTTAACCAGTTTGAGTTACTCAGGCTGCTACCTTCTGTGTTTTACCAGAGGAAGTCTTCAAGCCCGTTAAGTTTCATTATTTTAATTTTATATTGTGATTAAACAGATGAGGTACAAAAATGCTGAGTTAAGCATGATTGTACTTGTATGTCTTTTGTTTTTCCTGACTGGTGAGCAGAATTGCTTCTTAAACTACAGGTTATCTCTGCTGTCTCTGTTATTCCTGAAAGTTTATTCCACGTCTTTTTACTAACAGGGATTTCTGTTCTCTCTGACAAAGTCTGTGAGGACATAACAATTTGTCATTGTGACTTGATTGTGACTTGATTGTGACTTGATTGTGACTTGATTGTGACTTGATTGTGACTTGATTGTGACTTGATTGTGACTTGATTGTGACTTTGTTTTATTATTTTATTTTATTTTTATTTTTCCTTTTAAAACACTGTTTACTTTGAGGTTGGTGAGACTCTGGAACAGGTTTCCCAGAGAAGCTGTGGATGCTCCATCTCTGGAGACATTAAAGCTCAGGTTGGATGGGGCTCTGAGCTATCTGGTCTAGTGAGGGGTGCCCCTGCCTATGGCAGGGGAGTGGAACTAGATGATCAATAGAAAGATCAGTATATCAATAAAAAAAGAAAGACTAGGGAAAATGTAGGCCCACTGATGAATGAGATGGCTGCCCTAGTGGTGGAAGACACAGAGAAGGCGGAGCTGCTGAATGCTGCCTTTGCTTTGGTCTTTACTGATAAAGCTGACCCTCATGAATCCCATGGGAGGGGGGAGACTTGGGAGACAAAGGGGAAGATCTGGAGAGAGGAATATTTTCCCTCTGTAGGGGAAGACTGGGTTAAAGAGCACTTGTCCAAACTGGACATACACATAGGCCCAGATGGGATGCACACGAGTTCTGAGAGAACTAGCAGATGTTATTGGTGGGCCACTCTCTCATCTTCAAAAGGTCATGGAGAAAGGAGAAGTACCTGAGGACTGGAGGAAGGCAAATATTCTTCTAGTCTTCAAAAAGGGCAAGATGGAGGACCCAGGCCAGTTAGTCTCACCTCTGTCCCTGTGAAGGTAATGGAGCGATTTGTTCTGGATGTCATCTACAAACATATTGAAGAACAGGAAGTTATTGGAAGCGGTGAACAGGGATTTAGTAAGGGTAAATCATGCTTGACCGATCTGATAAGCTTCTATGATGTTATACGTAAGTGTCTGGATGAGGGGAGAGCAGCAGATGTTCCCCAGGGATTAGTACTGGGTCCAGTCCTCTTCAATGTATTCATCAATGACCTGGATGAAGGGATGCAATGTAATTGAGCAGGGTCGATTTGGAGGCCTGTAGCCAGCCGTGTTCCCCAGGGGTCAGTACTTGGTCTGGTTTTGTTCAACATATTCATCAATGATCTGGACGAGGGGACAGAGTGTATCCTCAGCAAGTTCACTGATGATACCAAACTGGGAGGACTGGCTGATACTCCAGGGGGCTGTGCTGCCATCCAGCATGACCTGGACAGCCTAGAGAGCTGGGCAGAGAAGAACCTAATGAGGTTCAATAAGGGCAAATGGTCTAGGGTCCTGCACCTGGGGAGAAAGAACGCCAGACACTGATATGAGTTAGGGATGGACATACTGGAAAGCACTTATGAGGAAAAGCATCTGTGGGACCTGGTGGATGGTAAACTCTCCATGAAACTATCTGTGAGCAACCACTGTGCATTTTTTGCCAAGAGGGCCAATGGAATCCTGGGCTGCATAGGGAAAAGTGTGGCCAGCAGGTTGAGGGAGGTCATTCTCACCCTCTACTCTGCACTGGTGAGGCCACAACTGGAATACTGCATACAGTTCTGGGCTCCCCAGTTCAAGAGAGACAGGGAATTACTGGAGAGAGTCCAATGTAGGGCAACAAATATATATAAGGAATTGGAGCATTGCCTTTATGAGGAAAGGCTGAGAGATCTGGGGCTCTTTGGCCTGGAGAAGAGAAGGCTGAGGGGAGACATTATTAATGCTTATAAGCATCTAAAGGCTGGTTTGAGGGAAGATGGAGCTGGAATCTTTTGAGTGGTTGCCAGTGACAGGACGAGGGGCAATGGGCACAAGCTGGAACATGGGAAGTTCCATTCAAATATGAGGAAAAACTTCTTTATGGTGAGGGTGATGGAGCCCTGGAACAGGCTGCCCAGGGAGGTCGTGGAGTCCCCTTCTTTGGACATTTTCAAGACCCATTTTGATGCAGTCCTGAGTGATGTGCTCTGGGCAATCCTGCTTTAGCAGGAGAGTTGGACTAGATGATCTCTGGAAGGTCCATTCTAACGCCAACAATTCTGTGATATTTAAGGTCTCTTCTAACTCAAACCATTCTTGGTTCTATACTGTTCTTCAGATGGAGATCCGCGATCTTGTTTGTGTTCTACTTCAAGTGCCTCAGATAGTTTAGAGACTTAATATGGATCTTCTGGTCAATGGTTATGCTTCTCACCGTACTCAGTGAGAAGTACATGTAATGTCAAATATTATTTTACCTTTTCATAAGAAAAATAAGCTCAAAAATTTTGTCATTAATTATCAGAAAAAATAGGTCAGAACTAGTCTTTGATTTTAAATACTTGAGATTTTCAAGTCTCACTTTTTTCTGTTAAATCAGTTTTTTGTATCATTCAAGTATTTACTTCTAGCTTTTCTCTGTGTGTTTTTTTTTTCCTCTGAGATATGCCAAAGAGTATTTGAGGAAAATAAATTTTATTTCCCATGTATGTGAAAAAAAATTTTGCTAACGAAGGTCCTATTTTAGTGCATAGGATGATGTGTTTAAATGTATAAATATAATTACTGATGTAGGTTTTAATTATGTGGTTTTAAAGTTTTGGTTTTTTATCTGTATTTCTAAATTTTTAGGTGCATCTGTCTAAAGAAGATGTGTTATTTCATGGTGCTTAATTCACGATCCCAGAACATTAAAAATTAAATGATTTTGATAATATGAATGTTAACCGAAATCTATTACTTTCTAATAGAAGTTTGAAGTACCTTTTGTGGTTTATATTGTTTCATTTTTGAAGGCAATTAAGAAACTAATAGACTTGCACTGTGAGGAATTCATCAGAGATTAGTGAAAGGTATTTTATTTGAAATTACTAACTGGAAATCTTGGGTCATGGGAATAAATGGAAAACAAGATCTTGAATAATGGTAGAAGCAGTAAAATGAAACTGAAGAGAAACCAAAAGATTTCTGCAGATATAAAAATGAAAACATTGTGAAGAAGGAGAAAGTTAATTGCAATTACTATAACTATGGGAGAGACATGTATTCTAAAGGGAGCTGCATATTTTAGTTCTGGCTTGTGCATTCATTTTACTCTCCCCCATGGTTTCCACATAGTTAAAATTAATGATCATCTTTCTGTAGTGCAGCAGCACAGAGGCGGTTATACTTTCAGATCTAAATCTTCTCAAGTGTGCTTTCCAGCAGACGGGGAAGTTACTTTAATGGCTTTTGGCATCCAGATATCACAACTTTGTATGTTTATTGTCAAGTAACTTCAGGAAAAAAGCTAAAAGAGAGAGAATTATTTAAGCAATGCTCTACGAATGACAGGAACGTAACATTCAAATACTGTTGTATAGATCAGTAGAATCTGAGGATCTAAGAGAAGGTTTTCAAATTAGGTGGATCAGTAATTTAAACATAGCCGTAAACAGTTTTTTGGGGTCCTATTTTCAATGCAATATATGGTTAGTTGTAGATTTCAGACCAATTCAAATGCAGTTGTCTGAAGTGTGTATGCTGGAATTTTTAAAGTTGTATAAACTTTGCTTGTAGTTTATACGCAAACTTTTTAAAATCATAGTAAACGTAACATAATTGTGATTTTTGATTATTATCTCATCATTATGAGAATTTTTTTGCATGTTTTTAATCTGTGAAATCTGAAATTTTAAATTTCTACTTTTAGCTGGGGAAAACTAATTATAAAGCACAAATAAAAAACTAAGTACTTAAGCAAAATAAACAAAAAAAAGAAAAAATGTTTTTTCTTTTGTATTTTTTAATTCCTTTATTTCATAAGAACAAAATATATAATGCTTTCATACCACATTATTGTTAATAAGAATCAATGCTTTAGAATTTGTAAGTAAATTTTTTTTTATAGTCATCAGACATTTCTGAACTGATTTGCATGTTCTGTCTTCAGTTAATCATTAAAATTTACATTGTTACAGTACAACTGCAGTTTAAAGACACTACATTTCTTACAGTAACATAGGGGAAGAAATGTATTTAATTGTTCAGTTCAATGACAATAATAAGTTAAAAACTTCTTAATGAGTGGGTGAATTTAAGCTTATATAGAGTTACTGTAATATGTAAGTTGTTGCTGAACTTGACAGTGACAAATTTTCCAGTGTTTCATCACTGAAAAAATCAAACTTCTGAATTTTTAAAAGTTTTTATTTTTACATACAATTTCTTGGATAATATTATTACTTTTATATTTACCCAAGTTAAAAGTTGGATCTTTAGTACATGTTAAGTAATGTCTTAAACATTGTACTGTTTGTGGGATGGTTCAAATGAGTTTTCTTTGTCTGCCTTTTGATATTAAATAATTAGGTGCAAGACAGTTTCTTTTTTTATAGTTTTAGGTACGAAGTACCTCAAACTTTCAAAATTTACGTTTGCACACACGGATACATAGGCTGTTTTTCTTTTTAAAATCTTTTAAATACATCTTAGCCTTTAATGCAGTTGATTTTTTTTTTTTTCCCCTCTTTTGAATAAATAATTCCTTTTAAAATCTTCATTCATTTATAGATTCCTTTCAAAGGCTTTCCCATTTTAAAAAGTACGATGCTGGAGTGACTTTCTCTAACATATCCCTATAACCAGTCATATACCTTTACACAGTCAAGGCCTGCGTTCCTGAGACTTTTTTGCTTTAGACTTCTTTGACCACAATATGGTTTACTCTTATCTCATTCTTGCTGTTTTGAGTGCTTACTGTTTGTATGTGCCTACATAGGCTTGATGCTTTAAAAAAAATAAACGATAAGCACAAACTAGATAATTAAAAAATGTGGTTTGGGAGATGTGTTCAGCTTTTAATCTTTCATTTCCTATTCTCCAAGCACCTTTTGGATTTCTCAGGAAATTCCCTTATCAGGGATTCTAAGAAAATACTCATCAGCATATCGTGCATATTGGATGCTAATTACTAGCCCCATAATTTGCTATCACATGCACCACTTCTTCCTGGCAATCTGTGTCAGTTGACAGTAGCAAATGTATTGAAGTGGTTACTCTTCCACCAAAAAAAGTAGTAGTTTTGGTGAATGTTGTGTTCTTCATTGTTGCTGAAGTACATTTTTAATAAGAGCTCACACCTTATAGGCTTTGAAGACTTCTGCTTCACAATAATATCATACTCAATGATGTGACTTCTACCTTTTTTCTGAAATAGAAGCTGCATTTACAGATTTCTCACCTGTGTAAGAGGTTGCTGGTCTTGTATTTGTCATTATACAAGTTCTGTGCATCAAAGACCTGTTGGTGCCACCTGGTTTACTCAGTTCTCCTTCATACCCTGTATTGGTGGTAGAGTTGTTGAAGTAGTAAACATATATTCCTCTTTCCCATATCTGAATTGTTGAGCAGTAATCCCAGTTGTCTGCGGCCTGTGAGGAACTGATGTCTTTTGTTTGTAACGTGAGCTGAGAATTTCCCTTTATTTCAAATAAATTTATCATGCTTATAAACCAAGCCTTTTTCTGTGTAGGTACATGCAGTGGGTTATGGACAGATGTTAAGAGCAAGTTCTGGACTATATTGTGTGAGGAGAAAAATGCCATTAAAATCTAGTCTAGAAAAAAGCCCAAGCAGAAAAATCTTACTGGCAAGCATATAGGTACACTAAAGGAAGTCTCTCAATAATTTACTTATTACTGTTAAGCAGAATCTGGAGTTAGAGGATAAGTATATGGAGTATTTACTCTTTTGTGAAAGAACAAATTGAGAGTACTTGCAGGGTTATACTTAATTTTGATGATTAGCTCAAAATAATCAAGTTCACAGTGTTTTAGGAGATGATTTCCCTTTTTCTCCAGGTCAAGGGAGATTATAACATCCCCCATGTGCAGTAAAATTATTTAGAGAATTAATATTCATAAAAGTAAAATGATTAATGTTTAAAAGATCATTCTTGTACTGATGTATAAAGATATTTATCTTGCTTCCTATTGTTTTTTTAAGGAAATTGTGGCAGATCATCTGAAAACAAGTGTAAGATTATTAATAGTGTTCAAACAGACTAGTCAAAAGTACATTGTGTGTGTGAGAACATGGCTGGTAAAAGGGGACTATTCGAAATGCAATAAGGTCATGTTTACCTAAGCCTGGACTGATGAGATGATTAAGTACTTTTTATTATTTTTTTAATTTTACCTTTGTGACTGCAATATCACAAAAAAAGTGAAGTTTATCCTTTGGTGATTAATCCTTAACAGCTCAAAAGCTATTTCTATCAGATAGATATGTAATTAGGATTTTTTGAATGAGAGATATTGATGTGATTATGTACATATTTAATTAGGTAATTGTTACTGAAAGAATTTACATTTAAATGCTCTATTATGTCCTGATCTCCTTAGAAAAACATTGTCTCAGTGCTGCAGTGACTGAATAGCAGCTTCATAAAGCTTTTTGAAAACTGAGGTTGAAGTGGAATATGTAAGATCATCTAGAAATATTACTGGAAACATTACTATACACCTTGGCGTGTGATCATATGCATATAGTTTTGTAGTTGCTGTACTTACAACAACATAAACTTTATACAGACAAGTGCCTGAGTGGTTTCCTTGCACCTCTGCAAGAGCTATATAAATTGGTACTTAATGTATAAAAAGTATTACTATATACTTTACATGAGGAATACCTCGTGTAAATATTAGTGCTAGAACACCCCCAATTTTAAGATGCTCAGAGAATGAATCTTTCTAATGTCTTATGTATTATTTTGTATATGGGGTGTATGTAAAGAGCAATCATAATTTATTGATGATTTTACAGTCTGGTTTGGGCATTAGCATTAGATTTTTCTTATACCACCATCCATTTTGTCCCCAGCCTCCCACTCCAGTCCATTAATCTGAGTTTTGCCTGATTCTGAGTGCAGAGACACCATTTCTAGATAAAAAGCTAAAATTAAAATATTAATAAACCAATTAAATAACCATCTACTTAAAATATCATTAACCTATTTTAATAATGCCATACATTTTCAGTATTTTAGTTTTATTTCAGAGCATGATTTCTTCATAAATAAAATCCTTTCTGAAGCGAAAATTTTCTAGTTCTTTTGTGAAAAGGATTTTTATCAGAAGATTCCAGCTGTCTGTAATTTTTTTTACCCATGATCTGTCCTGGAAGGGTGAAATTCAGGCATTGGTAAGGAATCAAATACACCTAAAGACAGAGATAGATACGGTCTTAATTGTAAGATTTTGAAGAACTCCCACCAAAATATTCAACTAGGCTTAATTTCATATTAAAACTAATTTCTAGTGGAGGCAAGCTATTATCGTTTGTTTCTCATGTTTATTTTCTACAGTCATTGGAAAAAGAAATCTGTAAACAGTTGTGTGTATTTTATTTTTTTTTAAATTTTTTCATTTTATCCTTATGTTTCTGCCTTTGGGAGTGGATGCAGTTAAAGCCATTTAGAAAACGTTCCTCATTCTTTTGGCGCCGTGGGAAGTTTCAGAAGCATACACTGGGAATGAGTAAAGAGCAGCTAATACCATGCTTACAGCAACGCATGTATTCAGAGCAGCATGTCACTGACTCCATGCTACAGCATTTTTCCTTCAGGCAACTTCTTTACTGTCTTCTACAATTACATAGATAACATGATAACGATCTCCACAGGAAACTGAAGAAAATGAGAAATGTTGCTGTGAGACATAGTAATCAGGAAATTTTATGCAGTGATTTTTTTCTTTTCACAGATATTGATACATGTACACATTGGCCTGCAGTTTTCCCTCATATTCTTGTGATTTAATCTTTATATCAGATTTCACTCATTGAAAATATATTTAAAATTATCTAAAAGCAGAACTTGCAATTCTGTTTTCAAGTTTTTTACTTCTGTTTTTTGTCCTGAAATCTCTTCTGCTCTTTCTGTTCTAAACATCTCTAGCATATGTGTTTCTTCATCCAAATAAGCAAAGAAAAAAACCCAACCCAAATGGGAGTAACATGCAACTTGATGATAGCTTTTCCCTTCAAAACTGCGTGGAAAAAGAAGCACCTTGCACTATGTGCCTACACAAATAAATGAGTAAATGTTAAATATGTAAACTGCTCTTTTGCATATTATTCTGCCAATCAGATGTTCCTTAATTGGAGCTTGTCAAAAATTTCAGCTGCAGTGTGGGAAAGGGTCATTCAGATATTCGGAGTCAGTTTAGAACTTCCTCAGTAAAGTGCAGCAAGCGGAGGTGAATTGATGTAGCAGAGACCATTGCACATCACTCAGCACTTGCTTGTTTGGTGGCTTTTGGGATGCTGTGTCTTCTTTATTAGATTTTCTGTCTCATGGCTTCCATAGTGTAGCTCATTGTTTAGTATATAATTAAATCAAAACATACCAGATAATGTAACATATACAAAAAATACACTTCTTAGCTGATCTAGTGAAAATACTATGCTAAAATATCTCTTAAGTAATTAGGTTTACTCTTTGAAATATTTGGTTGCAGAGTTTTTAAGCTAAACTTTGAGACAGTTGTTTTATATAGGATAAATACTACTAGTATATAATTGAACTACAACTGAGTTGTCTTACACATTTAATTAGATTTTATTTAAAATGCATATTACAAAACTTTATTATCTGACATTAGGGGTGATTAGTGATGCATGAGAAGCACAATGGGAATGAAAATTGGACTGGAAATAGCTTATATATTTGAAGAACGTTTATAAAAAAACCCTGAATTGTGTGGTGGTTTTTTTTTTTTACGTTTAAGAGGCTTATGAAAATGCTACAGATCAGTCAGTATAAACCATAGAAAAAGGTAATGTTCTTGGATATCTCTTCTAAAGGGAGAGACAGAATAAGACAGCTGGATGAGTACTTTCTAAAAGTGCTAATTTTGTTTCTGTAATGGTTGAGCTTGTGGCTCTGTGGCAATATATTTAGGGATTATGGATTATTTTTGCGAAAGAATTGGATGGTTCTAAATGCTTTCTGTATGTTTTGATTTATAGGATCTCCCAAATTAGAACAGAATGAACTTGATAATAGTTGCCTTTTCGTACCTAATCCATGTTTTTCCTGAAGGAACAATGAGAATTCCACTTAGAAGTGTGAATTTAAGTCAGACCTATCTTTATTTCAGAAGGGCCTGTCCTGACATCTTTGTGCTTAGTGAACATACCTGTAATGAAAAGTAGTTGAACTGTTGGAAGATGTTTCTGTATTCTACTTTTTGGGTAAAAAATAAAAATTAAAAAAATTGTCTTTCTAATTTGATTGTCCTTCCTTACTAGAACAGTTAGAATCTAGTTTTTTCCAAAATGTTAATGTTGGGATGTCTTTGCTATCCAAGTTGCTTCAGCATCGTTTCTCAAACTGCTATTGTTTTCTTGCAGCTTGTCATTTTTTCTTGTTGCGGATATTTCAGGCACAGGGTGAGAATTCTTTTGATGGGTGTTTAAAGTCTTATTTCAGCTAAGTTTAGACTTCTAGAATTTAGAGATCTGTGTTCTGGGCAATCTTTTTGAATTCAGGTTATACCTAATATTGAGAAACAGGATTTTTTTTTTGGATGTGATTCATCTGATTTATTTTAGGTTTCTGCTTTAGCACAAGACAGCTAATACTGCATCATTACTTGTTTTTCTGTGTTGGCTATGAGAGGGGGTGAAGACACCCGGCTTCAATGGTTAGGCATATCTTCAGGATTTTGTTAGTTTAAATTCTGGTGTGTGAATATAGTGTGTAATGGCAAATTTCGAAAGAGAAGGACAAAAAAGAAGAAAGATAAAAAGATGAGAAAGAGAAGATATAAAGTCTTTTCATTTGTTATCTTTTTCATGCCCACCTGTAGAAGAGTTATTGTGTTGTGATATGGTTTATAACTTCCTTTTTGTTCAGAAATGTGGTAATGGTATCATGAAAAGAAAAGGTGCTCAAAGGCAGGAAATTTGAAAAGAAGCACGCTAGCTAAGTAGTTGTAATCTCATTCTTTCAGGAAGTGTTTAGTGAAGGAGAGCCTGAAGACTGCTTCTTTCAAGGAGAATAAAGTTTAACATATGTTTGTGTTTGCATTGGGTTTACATGGAAAGATTTTGTGTGGGTGGCTGCAGATGTGATCTTCTGTGAGAAGCTGCTAGAAGCTGTATCTCAGTCCCAATAGAGTGTTTTATGTAAATATGAGGAAATCTGGTTCAGTTATTGTCTTTTCTGTAGACATTGTGAGGCAGAGAGAAAATGGGTTTAAAATATTAAAATGAAAATTGAAAATATTAACTACTTTTTTTTTCCTACTGGGATACTGGTTTAGGAATATATAATAAAAATTTTCTAAACTTTACGAAGGGCAAGTCCTGCATAACCAACCTTGTGGCCTTCTATGATGGAGTGACTACATCAGTAGACAAGGGAAAAGCCATCAGTGTTGTCCATCTGGACTTCTGTAAGGTCTTTGACATGGTCCCCCACAACATCCTTCTCTCTAAATTGGAGAGATTTGGATTTGATGGTTGGACTGTTTGGTGGATGAGGAATTGGTTAGATGGTCACACTCGGAGGGTAGTGGTCAGCTCAATGTCCAGATGGAGATTGGTGACAAGTGGTGTCCCTCAGAGGTCCCAATTGAGACCAGTACTGTTTAATATCTTTGTCATGGCATAGACAGTGGGACTGAGTGCACCCTCAACAAGTTTGCAGATGACAACAAACTGAGTTATGGGGTTAACATGCCTGAGGGACGGGATGCCATCCAGGGTGACCTTGACAAGCTTGAGAAGTGGGCCCATGTGAACTTCATGAGATTCAGCAAGGCAAAGTACAGGGTCCCACATCCTGGGTTGGGGCAACTCCCACGATCAATACAGACTGGGGGATGAATGGTTTAAGAGCAGCCCTGCCAAAAAGGACTTTGGGGTACTGGGAATGAAAAGCTGGACATGAGCTGGCAATGTGCACTTGCAGTCTAGAAGGCCAAGTATCCTGGGCCGCATCAAAAGAAGCGTGGCCAGTGGGGCAAGGGAGGTAATTCTGCCACTCTACTCAAGTGAGAGCCCACCTGGAGTACTGTGTCCAGCTCTAGGGCCTTCAGCCCAGGAAAGACATGGACCTGTTGGAGCAGGTCCAGAGGAGGGATGTAAAAATGATCAGGGGGATGGAACGCCTCTGCTATGAAGACAGGCTGAGAGAGTAGCCTGGAGATAAGGATACTCTGAGGAGACCTCATTGGGCCTTTCAGTCAGGGTGGTGGGACACTGGCACAGGTTTCCCAGAGAGGTGGTAGATTTCCCATCCCTGGAAACATTAAAGGTCAGGTTGGATGGGGCTCTGAGCAACCTGATCTATTGGAAGATGTCCCTGCTCATTGCAGGGGGGGGGCTGGACTAGGTGACCTTTAAAGGTCCCTTTCAACACACACTATTCTATGATTCTAAATTGTTTTTTTTTTTTTTTTTTTGTCCATTAGAAGTCTAATAATTTTCAGTCTTTGTGTAAGTCTTGTGAACTCTTAGTAATTTTACTGTTAGTGGCTTTGAAAAGGACATATTCATTTTAATAATAATTTGGTACTTCTTCTGGGCTTTTCTGAGACAACCTTTCCATTATTGTCTTTTTGTGCTGTGGAACTGGCATTTTGTTTTGGATTAATTTTACCAAATGCTCATTACCTTAGCTGCTTGTCTAATCTGAGTTAGTTTTCTTCATTCCTAAATGTTTTGGAGGCTTTTTTGTTGTTGGTCTGTTTGTCTTCAATCATTCCTTGTTATCTCCAGTGTATTCAAGCATCTTTACCATGAAAAAAAAACTTTTATATTATGTTAGGCTTTTATCTTAAAATGTTTTGTTTTCCTGAAGGGGTTGGATTTAATAAGTGAAATTAACCCAAGTCTGTTCTAAAAACTGTTTTTAATGAGGAGAATCTAATAGCGAAAGTGATGGGAACTGAACTGAAAGATAATGGAGGGTGAGTGTTGCCTTCCAGTTACTGCCTGTTGCTACCCCTGTTTTCCACAGAGCATTAGACAATTAACTTCCCATTGCTGGGAGAGGAGTATGATGCTGATTTCTGAGGTTTCTCTCCTCCTTTTTGCTGTTAGAAGGATGCTGCTGATACTGGTTAAGGAGTTTCTTCCTCCTCACAAAGGATCTGCTATTATAAGTATTTGCTCTTGCAGTCTGCACCTTGCTCCTTCTTCACTGTTTTGTGAGGCAGTGTTAAAATATGTTGGATACTTGTTGATCTTCTTTTAGAAACTGGGTTTTTGAAACTGTACTCCAATGCCAAGGTGGCAATCCTTTAATAACCAGTGACTGCTAGTGCATTGTTTACAGTCCTGGCACCCCTGAGCCCATCATGAGCTTAAATTTTATGGAGTCTCTGCTGCAATCCCCTGTTTTACTTCCCAGGTTTCCCAATAGTTTAACTGATGTTATATTAATGCAACCTAATGTTGTTGCCCTGCAGCTATTAGTATTTCACAATCCAAAACAATCCAGATCCCTTAGAAGACTCACACCCACATATAGGCACCGGTGCAAACAAGAATGCTTGGGTAACACCTTGCTACCTGTGTCTACTACTAGTAGTAAAGTCACTGGTGCATTAAAATTGTTTTATAACAGGTGTGTAATGCTCATGGTTATTACCAATTGACAAACAAGTGCTTTGACAACCTAAAGATGTATTTTGGTACATCTAATGTAATGATATACTGCAAAGATGGATGATAGAAGAGTTCTAAGGTACTACATATTCTTGTTTTCTCTTACTGTTTAGTCTATGCTACCTTGAATTTGTGTAATGGAGGAAATTCCTTCGTTGTTATGTCATACTCTGTGTAAATATAATCAAACACCTCTCTCTTCTGTACTTTCCCCTCCCTGAGAAGACACCAGGGCTAGGAAGGATGCTGCTTTGATTCCTATCTTGATACAATAAGATGCTGTGAGCTGCTGCAAGAGGGAAGCTAAAGCATTTACTCAGAGCCTTTGCAGCTCCCCTTAACCTCTCTCCCAGGGCTGTATGGGAGCTTTGGGAGGTAACTGCCAAGGCAGCACATTCTGTGGTCCTTTCAAAATTGATTAATTCAGTTTAACATGGCTTAGGCGGCAAAATTTCAGTTCATAGCGAAATGTTAATTTCTTTTAACAACTTCTTTGAAAGACTCAGTTTCCATGAATTTGGGGTTCTGTACTTTTCCAGTATTGAGAATCATGGGTTTTTTGGAGGGTGGTTATCGTCTGTTTCCTTTTATCTGATTTTCTTCTAATTCCTAATATTTGCCTGAAAAAAAAAAAACCACCTTAAAAAGCTGTAGTTGTCTTTCTAAATAAATTTCACTGGTTTTCTAGAAAGCTTTTTCCTTTTCAGGTCTTTTTTTCTGTCATCACTGGCAACATATTTTGCTGTGCATGATGCAGACATACACATGTTCTGCAGAGGCTGTTCATACATAGCTTGAGGTTTCTCAAAGTGCTTCTGATGATCCTCTTTCAGGTGTGAAACGTTTAGAATGAAGTAATTTATTATATATTAAGTCTGGTTAACCAGGCGTGATTTGAGATTTTCACAGTCTGCAAGAAATTAAGTATTCATTAACATTTAAAGGCATTAGATGACACAGTTGAGCAATAAATGATTCATTTAGCCCCTATTAAAGTAAATGTGCACTGAAGTTTCTTACTAGAAGATAAGTGGTGGTTGTCTTTGTTTTCAATTATTTTCTTCATTCTTGCTTTATTTATTCTGTGCACTTCATTGACTTGTCTTTCTTACTCTTTTCCTGAAACAGAAGAAGAAGAAGTGGAAAATTTTGATGTTTCCAGTCTGCCTGAAGAAGTGCTGCAGAACATAGAAGCTGACAGTTACTGGTGCATGAGCAAGTTGCTTGATGGCATACAGGTAAATTGATTTTTCCTGTCTGTTGGTAGTGGAGCTAACTGATTAGTGTCATGGCTTTGAACTACTTTAACGTTGTTGAGAGAGAATATATGTATGAAAACCAGGGGAGAAGTAGATTTTCCCATTGGAGATATTTGCTGCAAGTTTGGCATAGCATTAAGAAAAGAAAAGGAAAATAAAATGCAACTTTACTTTGTGAAAATGCCAGCATGTTTCATTGTAGTATGATGTTCTAGAACAGAGTTGAAATCTCCAATTGTAGAGGCATGTTGTGCACCTCATTCACCAAGCATGAGAATGTTTGCTCAGGTCTCCAAGTAAAACTGCAGTTGTGCAAAGGAGGTTCCGATTGGATATTAGGAAAAACTTTTACACTGAAAGGCTTATTAAGCATTGGAATAGGCTGTCCAGGGAAGTGGTTGAGGCACCTTCCCTGGAAGTATTTAGAAGACTGGCAGACACAGTGTTTAGTGATGGTTTTTTTTATCAGTTATGTTGATGGCTGGACTAGATGATCTTAAAGGTCCCTTCCAATCTAGACAATTCTATGATTCTATAAAATGGTTTCACTGAGATGATGAAAATATGACTTATTTAAATGCAGCAAATTACGGACTAAGAATGGTGAATTTGTGTGTACATGTTTGCATTCCTAGGCATATAAGTTTATGAAGAAGTATCTATTAGAAGTAGTAAATATGTAGCTAAACATCTTGCTTTTAAGTGAGGGAGGAATCCATATGATCTACCATAGATTACATGGGAGGACAAACATCTGTATTTGATATTTAGCATATTAAAACACTTTATGCTGCAATGCTAATGCACATTAAAGGCAAAGTAGAAACTTTGAACTTTTCAGTTTACAAAGAAGTTGCTGGAGTTAGATTTTATAGACTTTGTGTTGCAGTAAGCATCAAATACTATCTAATATTTGTTTTTTCAGATCTGTTTCATTTGAGATAAACATTTTGAATCTTGCTAGAAAGTGAAAATAATCTAAGTTTCTAAACTCAGTATGTATTCACTAAAATAATAGTCACTGTGAATTCCTGGGTTACAATGGGACCAAAACTGACCTTTGCTAGAAATGTGAAAGTTTCTGAAGGGTGATGATTTCTGTTTTGCAATGGCAACAAAGAATTGGTTTTAGTGATGTTTGGTAGGCAGATGTTTGCAGTCAGGGTTCGTTTGCTGCTTTCAGTGAGCTGATTAGAGAGTAAATTATGGTTACAAATATTAAGCAAATTGCTGCTGCTTCTTGGTTTTTTTTTTTAATGTTCATGCCTCCTCTTTCAGATTGTTTCCTGCTTTCAAGTGAGCTACTTGTATAGTGTAGAAATTCTTTTATGTGAAATTGTTTCAGTATTACTTTGGTGACAATAGAAATTGTAACAGGCATGGCAAAACTTCGGTTGATTTAATCCTAACATTCTCTTAAAAGATGAGGTGATGGACAGGTGCTTCTACTGTACTGATTAGATTCAGTCCTTTTTATTAGGTCCCATGTAGCTTTATTTGTTTTGAAATTCTTTGGAAGAGTGTTTGAAAATTAGAGGTTTTCTCTGTCCGAGTGGTTTTAATGTAGCAAAGACCCTTAGGGTTGAATTTATATGTGTAGAAAATGGCTATCTTCCAATCATTAGTAGGTAATCATAAAATGTGAATAGCCATAATCATTCCTATGAATTGAAGCTGTACTTTTTAGTTTTCCAGATTCTTTATTTTGATTGCATTTTTTTCATAGGTGTTTCTTTCCCTATGGTACTTAGTATTTCTAAAAGTGCTTTAACATATTCTTGCCTATGACTAGTGTTTTAATATGACTGTTCCATTGGCTAGGGTGTATTGGCTAAGGCATACTGTGAATTTAAACTTTTAACAGAATTCACTTTTGATTAAATTGTTATAAAATTGAGTCAACAAATAGAAAGCATTTAACTTCTTTGAAGGTATTGTAAGTGTATTTCTCCATGTTAAGGGTGAAATGAACAGTAGCTCAATTTTTTGTGTAGCATTGTTGAAAAGCATAGTCTTTTTGCTCTGTTGATTCTTGTAAAAAAAAAAAAAAAAGCTGCTTTGCTTATTTCAATCTCCCAGAACTACTGTGTTTTAAAATATTTGACCACATACCAAAAATATATGAGAACTTTTATAACAAAAAAAAGTGAGAACTTGAAAACTACTTCCAAGGAATAAAACTGGTAAAACAAAGCAAGCCCTCTAACTGTTTTGCCTGTTTCTGGAACATCTTCTGTCACAGGCCTGCTGCTCTCTTTTTTTTTTTTTTCTTCCTAGAGAAAGAAGTTCTGAAATGACATCATTTGCATTTCATGCAAAATGATCAAGTACTGATAAACAAAATATTGAAACTAATTTTAATGGAATTAAAGAGCATCGATGAAGATTTAAGTGCCATATATAAATGGAATGGTTATCAATTGGATGTATTCAAGGATGCACTCATCTATCAAAAGCAGGCTTGAAAGATTATACTAGTGGTGTGACTAATGATGTTACAGATAATTCAGTGGAACTGCAGAGTGCTGCTGAAATGAAAGGGTTTGCTTGCTTTTCTCCCTTTCTGCTGGTTTGGTTCCCTTCTTTGTTGATACCCCTTTACTTGTCAGGTAGAGGGGTGGTGTAGTTGCAGGTTAAGTTGTTTGGGAGAACTAACGCAACAAGAAATTAGGTCATTGAAAAGAAGGGGATAAAAAAACTCAGAGAATAAAGATTGTTTTACTAAAAGGATGCCATCCAGAGGGATGTTGACAGCCTTCAGAAGTGGGCCCATGCAAACCTCATGATGTTCAGCAAGGCCAAATGCAAAGTCCCACATCTGGGTCAGGGCAGTCTCCAATATCCATACAGACTGGGGGTTGAGAGCAGCCCTGTGGAGAAGGACTTGGGGATACTGGTGCATAAGAAACTGGATATGAGCTGGCAACGTGCACTCACAGCCCAGAAGGCCAACTATATCCTGGGTTACATCAAAAGAAGCATGGTCAGAAGGTTAAGGGAGGTGATTCTTCCCCTTTACTCCACTCTGGTGAGACCCCAGACCTGGAGTACTGCGTCCAGTTCAGGGGTCCATCCTCAGCCCAGGAAAGACATGGACCTCTTGGAGCAGGTCCAGAGGAGGGCCAGAATATGATCAGATAGTTGGAACATATCTCCTATGAAGAAAGGCTGAGAGTGGTTCAGCCTGGAGAAGAGAAGGCTCTGGGGAGAATTAATTTTGTGACCTTTCAGTGATTAAAGGGGGCTTATAAGAAAGACAGACTGTTTTGCAGGGGCTACAGTGAAAGGACAAGGGGCAATGGTTTTAAACTGGAAAAGGTTAGATTTAGACTGGTCATAAGGAATACATTTTTTATGATGAGGGAGCCTAGAGAAATAGTGTATGTTCCATCCCTGGAAATGTTCAGTGTGAGGTTTGATGTGGCTTTAAGCAACCTGATCTTCTGAAAATTGTCCCTGTCCATGTCGGGGTGTTGGACTAGATGAACTTTCCCTTCCAACCTAAACCTGTAATTCTAACTGAGTTATATTTTGGATTCATGATCACCAAATCCACTGGTGAAAAGCAAGAACTAGATGGAGATGTGTAGGATGGGACCTGAAATTATTAAACTTAAGATCAAATCATGCCCAAATTGCCTAAGTTGAATTGCATCAAATTGTAACTCTCTACTCCTGCCCACAGCTGAATGCTCATTCCTTTCTATCCCTTGCTCAGTGCTACCTGTAGTGAGCTGATTCACGGAGCTGAACCGTGACACAGAGCTGAACTGACAACACAACAAAACAAAAAAGTGCTGGTTGGTTTAACGGGCGAACATCTTGAATAGGTACCACAGCAAATAAATGACTAGAACTACACAGTAGGGCCACGGCAGGATCATGAGAGCTGAGACACAGATTTACATTAATGGCTGTAGATAGTCAGTTTCTCACGCTTATTGTCAATATGCAATAGTCTAGATGATCTGCTTAAGTTTCTCTGCTTCTCAAGAAAGTTGCTGCTGATTGTTTCTTGGAAATAGTCATTAAATTAGTTCTTACTACTGCTTTAGTATTTTCCTGTGGGATCTACCCAAGATAATGGGGCGTCTACAGCTGACCAGGAACAACTGCTTTTCTCTTACAAAGCCGTAAAACCAGACAATATAAAAACACAAAACCAAAGGAGACTCCCAAACAAGATTAGTGCTTTTACGTTTCCTTTTCCTCTGTGAAAATATGTCATAAGAGACTCATGTATGACTACCGATGCTTCTTTTGAGATGTCTGATTAAACTGTCAAGGTTTTTAGAGAAGAGAAATATGTGATGTGGGGATAACTGCAATCTCAGTGTCTCTACAGAATATATCCGTTAATTTATTCATCAATATAGGCTTCCATTTGATGTTGGTCTACTGGTATTGGACAAGTTTAAAGGGTTTACTGTGATAACAATTAGGGTCTTTTTGTGAAATTTTTGACTAATACGAGCTAGCTAGATTTTTTTGTGTGTGGGTATGTGTGTTCATCTTTCCAATGCATGAGTGTAATGGAAAAATGATTATGTTTGTATCCCTTTATTATTCTGAACAGAAAACTCATTTATTTTTCCAACCCATCCAGACTGTCTCATTTTCTTGATTCCAGAATTGTCAAAGGTGTTATTAAGAAATATGTATTTCTTCGTTGAGCGTTGCTACACATAGTATCTTTTATTTCTCCTTTCCTCACTCATCTTATCCCCCCTCCCTTCTTTGTAAGATTATACCTCACTGTGACTTTTCTTACTTATTTCAGGAAAACAAATCATAACTAATAAAATCATAAGAAAATAAGATAATTCTGGAAGGGATCTCTACCAATCGTCTAGTCCAACCTCCTGCTCAAAGTAGGGTCAGCTCTGAGGTCAGATTGGGTTGCTCAGGGGTTTGTCCAGTTGGGTCTTGAAACCTACAAGGATGGAGACTAGCGTTAACCTGTTCCAATGCTTCATTGTCCTCATGTTGAAAAAACGTCTCCCTATAGCCAGATGGAACTTATCTTGTTTGTTTATGCTGTCTCTTATCCTCCCACTATGAAAGCTTAAGCTCTTATCCTCCCACTTAAGAAAGCTGAGCTCTGTCTTCTTCATAACATAGGTTTTAGCAAGCTGCTCATAGGTGCCTCTGAAGCCACCTTTTCTCAGGCTGAAAAACCCTGGTTCTCTCAGAGTCTCATGTGCTCTGCATGTGCTCTGCACCTCTGAGCATCTTTTGCACTTGCTCCAGTTTATTCATGTTTTTCTAGTATTGAAGTTCCTAAAACTGGATTTAGTATTCTAGATGTGGTTTTGAAATACAGGAAATTATTTTTAAGCATTATTAAAAAAAAATCTTTAAAGTAAAAATGATCAAACTCTTGTCAGAGATGTTATAGAGCCTTATTCCTTGGAGTTCAAAATTTGACTGCACGTGGCCTCGAGCAGCTTGCTGTAGGTGAGCCTTCTTTGAGCAGGGCTTGGACTTAAATGGTCTCCGGAGGTCCCTGCCAAGCCCAGTGATTCCACAATGAGTGCTGAGGTAACGATAATCACTTTGCTTAGTCTACTGGCCCTGGAGGGTGCTGGCCACCGTTGGTGCCAGGGCATACCAATGCCTCAGTCTGAGATTCCTGTCTGTTTAGACTTCAGGCCCTTTTCTGTAGAACTCCTCCCCAGCTGTTTTGTCTCCAGCCTGTATTCTTGCAAGATGCTCTAATGCTGATTTATAAAAATGTGTTTCTGAGGGTGTGTATGGCCACATGCAAAATATAGCTAAGTAAGTCTACCATTCTTGATTACTGTCAATGCATTAGTTGATAATTTCCCATTTGTAATCTATAGAACAGTATTTTGGTGCATTCCTATTGTGAATATCAATATTTATTTGTGTATTCCTAGGTTTTTTTATAGCTGGTTAATTTTCAAAATTGTTTTGTCTTGCATTTGAACAATCAAAAGATAAAACATTTCAAATGTCAATTCACCATGTTCATGATAAAGCTGGTTGTCTTTTGAACATTTCTAAACTGTAGATGATGGATGAGCCTTTTTGCATTTTCACCTGTAGGAGTAATGACTGTACATCTGGGAAAACTAGAACTTATCCCACAAGTATTTTTTCCACTTAATTAAGTAGGCATGCCATTTATCCATCATAATTAGATTTTTTTTTATTACTAAATCATCCTTTATAACACTTTACTCAACAGAGTCCTGTTAACATTCAAGTAAAAAGTTCATGATGACCTGTGCCACCTGAAAATGTAATGTTCCTGTATAAAATAGAGTATAGCTCTTCATTTTAACTTCAAGGATAATGGTAATAAAATAACCAAAAGGGAAATTATATGTATTGCATCATGATCTAACCAGATGTATTAAAAATAGCAGTAAAATATATAATTATTGACCAGCACCTGGGAATTTTTACAATAAAAGGAAGATAATTCATTTCCATAAACTGGAATATACCAAGGTATATATTAGCTGTTTCTATGGCTGATTAAATAGCAAGATTTATGACCTGCAAAGAGAATCCTGCAAAGTTCTTTCTTGCTTCTGAGTTATAGAAAGTTGTTGCTAATGTGTGCCTCAAGTCTGAATTGGGGAGGGAGGGAGGGATGCAGGGATGGGTGGATGAAATGTTGCTTGGAAAGCTTTTCAGAGGTCTGCGGGAGCAGATGAATAGCATGGAGCTCAGATGTTGAAAAGTACACGCAGAAATACCTGACTCTAGCTCTTCTGAAAATTCTTCACAGGACTTCCCAAAGATTTATTTTTAAGTTTTTTGATTATATCTGCAGTTAATTTGGGTGTCTAGTTTAGGCTTATGCTAAATTGCAGATCCATTGTCTGAGACTATGATTTTGTTAGCCGCGATAGACAGATATAAGGAATATGTACCGCAAGCGTCTCCATCTGTCTCTTGTCATGGGAAACACGTCTGTTGAGTATGTGCTTTCAGGCAGAGGTCAAGCTTCTGTATCTCAGGTACCACAGGATCTACCTGTGCAAGTGCTGTGCTGGGTTGTCTAAAGTTTCTGGGTGTGTATCAGCCCAATGCTTCTGGTAAGCTTAGCTAAATTAAATGGAAAAACTAGTCTGTCCTCCTGCCTTCCTCAGCTGAACATGGCACTGCAAATGTGGTATGTTCAGGGAAAATGTGATACATGATATAACTGTCTCCCAAGCACTCTTCAGAGTCTCCACTAACATTGTGTAGTTGATACTGAAAGACAGTACTGCAGTCATGCTCCAGTTTCTGTATGAACAGTTCCTGTATGCTTTAGAAATGTGGAAATCCTGGGAGGGATTGTCAGAAATGCTAGCAATAGTTATTTCTGTATGTAGTTCTCTTTGCATATTCATACTCTGTGTCTGTTCCTGCAGCTACGATCGCTCTAACTCCATCTGTGAAATACAATTTCTATATGGTAATAACTTCCAGAAATCCAGATTGTTCATTTTATGCTCATGTCTTGTCCAAGATGGATCCAGAGAATGACAAAACATGTGTTTGGGTTTGTTTTTTTTGAAGTTATGACTATTCTAAAGAAAAACAATGTATTGCTTGATCAGAATTGTGTTGATTTCATTGTTGAATAGGAACTTCTATTCTGATGAGTGAAAAACAGCTTGGGATTACTTTTATGCTTTTAATTATCAGTGGCTTCCATAAAGCTAGTTCTAAATGCTAGATAATTTTAAATTCAAATGTCCTGTTTTTCAAATATAGATATTAATTGGAAAGTCATAAACATGAGAAATTTAATGAGAAATAGGTTCTGCAAATACGACGGACCTGCTCAGGATTCTAGAATGGCTTTTATTCTAATGAGAAATGTCCAACTTCATCATTTTTAGCAATCACTTCTTAAATGCTACCTCTAAGTGGTATTTGTCTGTTACTCTGTCTGCATGTCACATGTGAGACTCAAACATAAGCATCTCCACAGATGCTGCTATCCTGAATGCTCGCTGTATTCCTGCTCAGATGTCTGCTTCTGTTTTCCTTACGTAATCTGTTGGAACAAATACTGTGTTAAATACTGTGTTTTAAATTTAGAAGGAAGGAAACAGAAGATTGAAAATAGAACAAGAGTCAAGAATTTTTTCTGTAAGCAGATTTTACCTTTCTCGATCAAGAGAATGTTCTTACACAGAATACACATAAATTACTGATAAGAATACTATTAAGGGCGGACTTTTTTGAGGGCAAAACACATGAAGTATTGTGTCATTCTGTGTGACTTTTCCATATCCAAAGGACCTTCAGATCTTCAAAGTCTTGTTTGAAGCTCCTCTTCATAGACTTCTTTGAAGACTTTATTAGTACCTGAAGGAAAAATACATTTTATTGAACAACACTAGGAAATCATTAAACAAACTCAGGCAGTGGAGTTGTTGTAACTAGGAGCTGTTGGAATGTAATTAACACAATTGTTATATTCGTCCTGTTCTTTTGATGTGACAGTCAGTAATTAAGGCATGTTTGTTATTGTCTGTTCAAAGCTTGGAATAGTTAAAATGTGTTTAAAAAAAAAAAAGCGTATCTGCTGTTGTCTTCCTGTATGGCTCTGAGTAGATTTAGTCTGAGCAGCTAAAGGCTGTATCATAGTTGTTGGTGATCTGTCCTCAGACACATTGTTTCAACGTAGATGTACCAAAACCTGAGATTAAAAACGTCAACACTTTTAGGTTTTTTTTGAATAAATGATCCTTCAAACTTGTCTACACTGAGAATGTTGTTTACAGTGAGCCTGAGTCATGTAACATCAGCATCTACTTTACAAAGTATGAATCGTGTGTTGATTTAGAAGAATTGCAATTAAATCTATTGCATGTGATTGTCACTGAACTATATAGTGGCAGTACGCCACAACAACGAGCTTAACATGGAAATTGCCAAGGTTGGACAAGTGCCTGCTCATGAGAGATCTTTTGGGACTCACTTGAAATTTCTAGGGGAAATTTCTTGCCTGGTTGCTGGAGGACCTATATACCTCCCATCAGTTTGAGAAGATTAAATGCATCACTAGGATACTGTGCATCAGGATGCCTAGGAAGAATTTCAGAGGCGGTTGCTATCTCTGCTCACTTTGATATATATCTGTGATTATCTCCTACGAGGGCCTCTGGTAGGGTAAACAAGACCAGTACTCAGAGCTGCTTTGCTATGAGATGAATGGAATGGGGTGGATATGATGTCAGATCTTGAAAATGGTTTCAGAGTGACTCAGGAGAGCATAGACAACATCAGGAAAGTTTGTAGAAAGCATAAAAATGAAAAGAATTAATAGTTAAAGGATAAAAACTATATTATTTAATTAATATAAAACTATTTTTTTTATAACTCCTGTAAAGCAGCACAAATCTGTCAGCTTTTGGAAGCAATCAGTAAGTCTGTGGCATTCTAATAAAGTCCTTTACTGGAAGTTCAAGGCTCAGCCTCACCCAGGATATGGATAAGGCCGAGCTACTGAATGACTTCTTTGCCTCAGTCCTCACCGGCAAGGGCTCAAACCACACTGCCCAAGTGATGGAAGGCAAGAACAGGGGCTCGGCAAATGAAGAACTGCCCACAGTACGAGAAGATCAGATTTGAGACCTTTTAAGGTAGAAGCATTGCCTGTTACCATGTAGGGAGGAGAAGCGTTTATATAAGTTATATAAGTAGTCCTTAAAGGAGAAAACATCACTTTACTACTTTTAAAACCTAAAATGAGTGTGTGCTTGATGTGCTATACGCTGTCCTAATCTCTCTTGTCCATCCCATTTTGAAATGATGGATTGAAAGTTAGAAAAAATATTAACTGAGCAAGATAAGTGTGATCAAAGGTATGGAACAATTTCTGGCTGATGGATTAAATTCTTCAGCTTGGATGACTTAGCTAAGTGGTGGAATGTAATAGAAGTCTTTAAAATGATGAGCTGCATGAAGAAGGTGAATAGGGAGTAGTTGCTTTCCATCTCTTCTCATGCAGGACCTAGGTAATATCTCGTCATACTGCTGAGTGATGGGCTTGAAATAACCAGTGCTTTGGTAACTAAGCTGTGGGACTACTTGTCAAAGGATGAAAAGCATTTTACATGGATGTAGAACCTGAACAGTTTGAAGTTTGGTTGGAGAAAAACCTTTAATTACCGAGATCCCACCTTGAGTTAGGGAAGTCTCATCGCTCAAGACTGAAAGAATGCCGCAAGCGTAACCCGGCAGACATATTTTTCTTTTATCATCCCCTGTAGTCATTTGCTGCTGGCTACTTTTAAGAGGGAAAGAACAACATGGTTCTTCTGTTTGGCCCAGTACCCAATTTTAAATTAGTAAAAATAAGCCTTTGCTGGGACTTCAAGTAACAGAAAATTGAGGACATCAGTGGGATTTATCCTGAGGGCTGTAGTTTTTCTTCAGGACAGGGGTCTTCAGAAGCTCTTAAGAAGCCTGTGTCTCTTTGGAAGCCAATAATGCAGTTTTCTAGCCTGTCACTGAGAGTAACATTTTGGGGAAGAGAACAAATCTATCTGTAATCCGTTCTGAATACTTATATAAAAGGCATTGTTTTCTGTTCTTTAGATGAAATACACTGTGCTATCACTATATTTTCAGAATAAAAATATTTTGTCTTTTATGTAAAATATACAACATCAGATTTTGGTTCTGTAAGTGTCCATATTTATGATTTCTAGCTCTTACCCAGATTTGAACTGTTGTCTGGTCTATGCTGTAATGCAAAAATGTACCCTGAGCACTTCTTTTATTGCTACTTTAACAATTTCTGTAATTTATAATACATCCACTTGTGTAAAACTGAGATTTGATTACAGAGCCCAGTAGAAGATTGAGTCTTTGATTCTGAGACTATGGATACCATTATAACAGGAAAGTCAGTACCTACTTTTTAATAAGATGAGACTTTTTTCATCCTATTCTGTAGAAATAAATAAATACTGCTTTATGTGTAGAAAAATTTGGGTGGCAATGCTTTGTAATTCTGTTTGCTACTGCTTAGGAAATTTTAAGTTTTCAAAAGTCAGACTTAATAATCATAGAAGTTGGAAGTTGCTTTTTTTTTAAAAGGAAGTATCTTGGAGTAATTATGGAATATGCTCCAGAGTATGTGCACACCGCGGACTCCAGCACACTTGTGTGTTTCTTCTTGTGCATGTGCTCTCCCTCTCCCCTGAACTGTATTTAAGATTGTATTTACGTTATAATTTCCACCTTCAAGAATCATTTTGGGTAAATTATGGCTACCATTGAATAGTGTTAAATATACATGCTGGCTGTCATCATAAAAATGTCATGCTTTCCTCCCTTTGTCCCCATCTCTTCACATAACTTGGACAGCAAAGTGAACCAGGATTTTTAATAGGAGTTTATGTAAATAATTCACAAATACATGAATGAAGTACTTAAGTCAAAAAAATTAAATTGACAAGACCCCTTTTTTTCAGTCATATTTTTTTCATGTGATAATATACTTGAACATATCTAAATTCGTACCCAAATTGATGTATAAGTATTCCTAAACATACATAAGTAGAGAAAATAGACCCCTAGGTATGCCTTATACAGATTGCTTAGTATATCCTTTGTATTTAAAAGCTCTAATCTGATTGGTAAAACCTTATTAAAAACAAACAACACATGAAGGCTTTATGTCAAAACTTTGTATTTGCTTCTGTAAATGGTTCAGATATTTTCATCAGTATGTTGTTGGTGAACAGCTTGTGTGACCTGAAAAGATGAGAGATGCTGTGCCTATACTTGTGCTTCTCAAATTATTGACAGGGTTTTTTTTGTTTTGTTTTTTTCAATTTGGCTGGCTCTGTTTCTCATTCCGTGATGATATAAAAGGTGGTTTTCCTTTCCTCTTCAACTTTCTCTTAAAATTATCCAGTCATCCCTATTTAAAGAAAAAGATGGGGGACCTTGTGTAGCTGAAGTCTGCAAAGTCTGAATTTTCAAAATAGAAAGTATTCCTGATAATGATAACTGTAATAAAGGTCATATGTGCAATATATTAAGTTGTGCAGTAAGGCTCTGTATTCATTCAGAGGGCATTGTTTCCCTAAGGTTCTTAGCTTAGAGAGTTGCAAATTTGTTTCTTTTTCTGACTGTGGGAAGCAATTTTCAATATCTGAAATTCCTTCTATCTATTTTTCAAGAATGTAAATCATTGCAGAAGGGCACAGGATCTAAAATTTTAAAATGTCTAATGTTTAATTAAGAAAAGTTGCATTTTGAAACTTGAAAGTATTTCCTAAGGAATGAGTCAAAAAAGTAATATAGTGTGTTTTCATTTGTGTGTAAATGTATAAATAAAATATATCTGTTTATGTATACACACAGAAGTATATATGTATATATTACTTAAAATTTTTTATATATAATTGCTAATATACATATGTTATTATATTTATATATAATACTCAGTATGTATTTGATTCCTTCTGTGTGTGCTTACATCTGCCTTTGTACTTATATACCAGATGGCCTTCACAAATGCTTTAATATTCCCTTTTTCATGTGTAATTGAAATAATTGAAGTTGGAAAGAAAGGTTTTCAGATTTATTACAGACTCATTGTTATGAAGAATCCATAGTATTTTGGAAGATATTTAAAATTAAAATGACATAGAGATACACTGAACTTAATGAACAGTTGCTGCAGAAGTACATTTAACATGCAGTTAACAAGCATCTGTGTTCTTTTTAGCACTCTTGTCATAAGTTAGCAATATTTTGAACAGAGAGCTGTCAGTATTGTGGCTGCATATGATGATTGTAAATAGAGTATATTTGTTACAATATGCATCAGAGTGATTAACAAGGCTCTCTTGTACATATGTGGTTGAAAAATACTAGAATCTACTTTGGTATTTTGTTCCTGATAGACAAAAAAATGTGAGCTTTGTATGGTGTAGATACTGTAACATTTGGAAGATATTAGGAATGTAATTAAGACCATATGTAGCTCACTCAATGTCACTTTCTCGGGGTATTCACAGAAAAGGATACTCTAGGACTTACTTTTTAAGGTAAACACCTATGCAAGTTATATCTTATGGACAGCATTCAGAATAGAGCTAGCAAAATGGATGGGACGTGATATCCAGTGCTTTTAGAAACTCTGATCTCCCTCACTCTCCCTCCTGCCCACCACCTTTCCTTTTGTGAGTAGGAGGATAGTCCCAGTTAAATTTGTTCAGTGTTTTTTTCCCTTTATTTTCACTTTCTAATCAAGTTTCTTCCATTTAGAATTTCTCTAACTTTTAAAAAAAAAAAGGAATTACCTAATACTTTTTTTTTATGTTTAGTAAAGGCTGTAATCTTAATATTTTATTTTAAAATATGATTTTTTTTGGGAGGAGGTCCTGCCAGACCTACTTGCAGTTGGAGGGCAGTGAGGTGCTTATACTAGCCTCTTAAGAATAAGTAGGGATTACTAACACAAAGACTGAAGCAAGTTTTGAGCCTTTGTGACATTATAAAGTCTTAACATTCTATATTGTAAGGTGAAACAATTATGTGTTGGAGTCTGAACTGGATATTATAACCATTCAGCTGTGAAGTAGGTTAGCATAGTTCACTGAAAGTATGTTGGAAGCAATCTGAGCAGAACGTTAAGGAATTTCGATATTGCACACCAATGCATGAATTTTTTATGTTTATCATGGATTTTGTTGCGTGGTCATGCATACTTTGTCATAGGTGAATAGTTACTAGAAAGTGTCGAGAACAGTGGTTAGAAATACAGGGCCTTCTACTTATAGGAATGTTTATGTTAACTCTTTGCTGAAGATTGTCTGTTGAGGCAGGACAATCCTGTTCTCAGTTACTAAGGACTTC
The DNA here is from genome assembly GCA_004320125.1 of Scolopax mira. Lineage (NCBI taxonomy): Eukaryota > Metazoa > Chordata > Aves > Charadriiformes > Scolopacidae > Scolopax > Scolopax mira. The sequence continues at coordinate 78,879 of BJBW01004870.1, forward strand.
TTCAATTTGTCTTTTGGTTAATATCAATGGTCAAACTTACACAAGCAATAAATGAGGAAATATAAGAAAAATTTTGCACAACTGTGGGGAGGAAGAGGTAGGAGAGTTGAATACTGTAACGCTTTTTTTCTGCAAAAGTTAGCACAGAACTTGTATCGGGTTTAATACATGGCAAAGTTTTGGTAGCAAGGGAGCTGCAGGGGTGTCTACTGAAGAGGCCCCATGTTAGACACAGCCAGTTCCAGACAGCTCCAAGATGGACCTTTCGCTCGCCAGAGTGATGCTGGTGATTCTTTGAGATGAATGTTGTGGTAACATATTTAAGAAATGTGAAAAAATCAGTGTGCAGTAGCTGTGAGAGAGGAGTGAGAGAAACAACCCCGTGGACACGGAAGTCAGTGAAGGAGGTAGAAGAGGAGCTGTTCCAGGAGCAGAGATTCCCCTTGTAGCCCATGGTGAAAATCACAGTGAAGTAGCTTGTCCCCTGCAGCTGTGATGGACCATGGTGGAAGAGATATCCTCTCTGCAGGTCATGTAGGCACCCCGTGCCAGAGCAGGTGGAGGTCCCTTGGTGGAAGCTGCAGCCCATGGAGAGGAGCCTGCACAGGAGCAAGCTTTCTGGCAGAGTGTTTGGCCCATGGGGAGTGGCAGAGCACAAGTGTTATGAACTGGCCACAACCCCCATTCCTCATCTCCCTGTGCTGCTTGTTGGGGAGGAAGTAGAAAAACTAGAAGTAAAATTGAATGAAATAGCCTTTTTTTGTTTGGTTGTGGTTTTTCTTTTTTTCCAGTAAAATGAACAATGTCTCAAGAAGATACACAAAAATAAACAAATATTCATCCAGTTTACTATAAGGCCAAGTTAAAATTTGAAATCAAGTCAAGAATAATTAATATTCCAACATCAGTGAAAATTTTTTTTCAGGATGATTTTTTTGGATACTTGCTCAGCTCTTCAATTGTTTTTCATAAAGCATTATTCAAACAATAGCAGTTGATATGAAAAATCCTTTACCCTGGTTTTCTGTGTACGTAGTGGTTAGAAAAGAATTTTACATAGCAACTTTATTTTAAAATATATATGGGTAATTTTCTTTTCTTGAATCTCTCTATATAGAAAACCAAACCAAAAATGAGTTCAGTGGAGGGATTGTCAATCAAATATTCAGGAACATTGCTGTGTATTTAAATACTGTCTTTATTTAAAAAGATAGATCATTTTGGGGTAAAGTGGAAATATCTCTCTCTTTCTCATTAATTCAAACTCTAGTCTGTATTATAGAGCTGCAATCCAAAAATATAAAAATCCAGAGTTAATACAATCAAACATATGCATGCAAATACCCTGCCATTTTAGCTGTATAGCTTGGGTGCTGGATTTTGATTAATGATATTAACTGTAACCTTGGGTTCAGAATAGTCATGACTCCACTGAAATAGACGTTTGATTTCTTATGCTGCTGGAAGGTATTATTCTGAACTTCTAAAGATCAGATTCTTATCCTGTGACTGATTAGGGTCTAAATTTTCATATTTCCTACATGATTTGTGATAAAATTGTAAAGTTATGAGAAAAAAAAATCACCTTAAGAAAATCTCTAGTGTGGCACACTTTGGCATTTAAGATGACAGCCTTTTAAAGCCAATTGGACTTCTGCAATAAAGCTGTAACTTCAGGGGCAGTAGATTAGCAAGTAGAGAGCAATTGATGCAGTAATAGCTGTAGGGTGTACTCTTAAAGATGGGCACTCGACGTAGGGCTGCACAATGTGATGATTTACTGCTTCACTGTAGAAACAGACCTAGGAAATGTAAAAACAAAGCACAGAACAGCTTAAGAAAACAGAAAAATGCAAGATTGAGCTAAGTAATTGAAGGAAGAGAAACTTCTTCCCCCCCCAATTTATGCTTATATATGATCTCTTCTTCAGGATAACTACACATTTGCACAGCCAGGAATTCAGAAGAAAGTGAAAATGTTGGAAGAACTTGTTAGTCGGATTGATGGTAAGTCTTAAAAGCCAAGTGAATTTCTGACTGATGTTTCACTGGAAGTGCTTCGTTAACGTGTTTGCCAGAAGTCAAGCCAGCATCCACCTGCAGTGGAGGGGTAACAGCCTTCCTCAGGTGAGGTGTTATACTCCACCAGCTTGTCACACACTGGCCTTCGGAAGATCACTGTCCTGTATCATTTAAAAGAAAGCCACCAGAGCATGAGCCACTTTCATTACTTTTTATTAAGGCAATATAATCAAAATTCAATGGCAATTTCTTTGCAGCAGAATAATGACCACATACAAAAGGCAGCCAGTATTCATTTCACATTAAGCTCAGTGATTGTTGTAATTCGGGCAAGTCACAGCGGTTGTTTATGGTTGTCCTTCGGCACTATGTTTTGTGCCTTTGTGCATCATTTTGCTATCTGGAATGCCTGAATAATTTCTCTGTGGAATCCAATTAATTATGAACTCTGGAAATAACATCTTTAATATTATAGGTAAATTACAGTGTGTGCAAGGGTAATTTTAGATTATGCTTTCATGTTTTAGCAGGGCACTTTGAAATATTTTCTACCTTCATCCTTAAAATAATTCCCTTCATAAAATGCTGACTGTCATATTGTTAGAACAAAGTTTAATTAAATGAAATGCAAGAGATAATGCTTGCCCATTCTGAACATACTCTCTTGATAGTTTGTTAAATTAATGAATAGAGTATTAACAAAATGTTGCCAAGCAGAACCAGGCATATATTTGCGACAGTAGCTTGCCAACAATGAGATAGAAAAATAGTTCTTGTGTAGCTTAATATTTGATAATCATCTTGGAAAGATTAATTCCATCTTTTCATTACACATACTGTGATGCTTTTCTTGTGCCCAGTGCTTACCATAGCAGATTTTGGGTTGGCCTGCGCATATTTATATCCTGAATATTTGATAATGTTCTTTGTGCCCTCTTAGGATGTTACAGTGTTTTTAATGATCAGAATTTAAGGGTAGGAGAACAGTGTTCATGTAGTATTCTACTATCAATGTAAATGTATGTAAATATGTTGTTGTAAATCTATTGTTTTGTTTAAAACACAAAAGAATGTTAGAAATATAAGGGAATACTTTGTATATTTATTTTTATTATCTGTATTTTTATTAATAATATTTTAAATCAATGTATTTTGTTACTTCAGAAATAATTATCTGCAGTGTGACTTTTTGTTTGTCATTTTGTGCTTATACCAATATTAGTGTTTACATTTCAGTAGTTTATAGAAGTAAATGTTAAAGTGCATAACTATAATGCCTATAAATAGACTTCCTGAACTTGATCAATGAATGTTTATATAAACAAATCCTTTAAACAACTTTTTAAAAGAGATACTGTTCTAGTTATCAGCCCTAACTTTAGATCAGCCCTAATTTTAGATTTACTAAAATGTTAAAGATAATACAAGATGTTATTGTTTAATTTCTAAGAAAGAAAGAAAGAAATGCTGAATGCTTATTTGTACCTTCAATGCTTTAGGGGTAGAGTTAAATAACTTTTTCTCAATGCTTAGGTTTAGGAAGCATTATTTTTAAGGCTTTAAACTTAAATTAAAAAAAAATAAAGACAGTTGTAGCAGATAAATGTGTTTTCTTAAAATGTCTGTTTCCAGGCTTTATAAGGGAAAGTAAACTGTGGATTCCTGATTTTTATCTAATTTTAAATAATTTTGTGAGGTCTTTATAGGACTGTATGTAATAGGCAATTGTTGAAGTAGTTGTGCATCAAAAACTTAATAGTTTCTTTGCCTTTCTAAATGTGGATCAAATTTTTTCATCAGTGTTTTGGATCTAAATTGTATAGTATTTAATAAAGAAGGCAACCAATACAATGTATATTTTACTTTGAGGTATACATTATGGCAGATTTTGTATCACTGTCTGTGACTATAGATAACTGCCAAGATTTTTTAAAAAATGAAGATAACTTCTGCACTGGAATTTTTTTCTGGTAGTTTTTGTAAACATTATGAAGGTTTGCTACTTAATGTTGATTTTTCATGCTGTCCTAAATATTTAGGTATAAAGGTAACATCTTAGATCTGTCTTAACTCTGGATTGTTTACATGGTTGAGTAGTAGAGGATGGTTTCCTTGTTTTGGAGTGATATAGTTGGAGAAAGCAAAGCAAAATCCTAACTTAAGGAATTTATCATCTTATGGCAGGTATATTTTACAGTGTGTGTTGTCCTATGGCATACCTATAGTATATGTAGAAAAGAACATAAAGCAAACAAGTTTTAAAAGTAATGGGGTTTATAACACTTCAGAGTGAGGGAAATTTCATTACACAGTTTTTTTCATTGTAGAAACTGAAGTATTTGAAAAAGCTGTCATTGCCCTTTGGAAAGGAAGCTAGTAAGATTTGGATGTAATTGACCTTATGGAAACAGAGAATTATTTAGGTTGAAAGGGGCCTGTGGAAGTCAGTGTTCCAAACCTCTGCTCTCATCTCTCTATCTAAGAGGGTGGAGCCTACTTAAATCAGGCTGTGTGGAGTCTGCCTTTCTGAGTGTTGAAAAACCCAGGACTGCAGCCTCCTTGGGTAAGATTGTTCAAGGGTTTGACTACCGTCATTATACTACTTACTTTTAAAAAAATATAAATAATTAGAATTTTCGTTTATGGGACTGATGTCCGCTGTCTTTTATTTTATCTCTGTGATCCATCACACTCTCCCATTAAGTAGTTGCAGCTGGTCATAGACTTTTTAAGACTGAACAAATTCAGCTGCTTTTCATGTGTAAAGTGCTTCATCTTAACTCCCTTAACTCTCTGTCTGTGAATACAGAGGAACAATCACTTCTCCTGACCTTACAGTTGGACTTTCTTTCTGTAAAGGATATATTGCTGACTTGGGTACAGCCCAAGGTCTACCAGGACCCCCAAGTCCTCCTTGGCAGAGCTGCTTTCCAGCCATTCAGTGCCCAGTCACTGTTGAGTGAGACTCAGGTACATCCCAGGTACACAATGTTTCCCTCTCCTGAACTTCAGGAGATTCACCTTGCCAAGATCTATCCAAGTTGTAGCCCTGACTTCCAAGATGTAAACCACTCCACCCAATCTGGTATCATCCACAAACACAGAGTCCGCTCTGTTGTCATTAGTTGTTAATGAAGATGTTGCACAGTACTGGCTTCAGTATTGACCCCTGAAGGATGCCATTAATAATTAGCTGTCAATTGGACTTTGTACTGCTGATCCCTTATAATACAATGATTCAGTTAAAGTTTTGGATAGTAAAGGATATGTATTTTTTCAACGTTCTTTGGACTGTTTCTTTTTGTTGGGGGGACTGTCCACTCAGTTACTTCCTCCTTCTAAAAAAAAAATGCACCAAAGTACATGTAAGATTAAAATAAAGGTTGAGTTGTTGGATGGGCACTGGTGTAATTTTATAAGCTTTTGGATGCCTCAACTAAGGGGTTGTGATCTGGTTGGCTTTCTGATGGATACATGATGTAGTTTGATTAAATTATATGTTATTGTGTTGTGCTTTACTCTTCTCCATTTCTTTTTGCTTTTGTCTTTTTATACTATAGCTAAAGGGAAATGTATGGTTGATATGAATTCAGTACTTTATTTTTAAAAAAGAAATCTCATTATCTGTATTTACTGTAAATATCCTAAGTGCTAATTAAGGTTATTGTGGAAGAAAATAGTGTTCCCGTTGCACTGTGTAACATTATTTTCTTGATGCTGGGTAACTGCATGGTGAAGAGAATCTTAACATAATAAGTAGCTGTGTGAGTGGACAAAACTGGTACAGCTTGTTTGCTAATAATAATGGATTACTAGTGTATGAAAAATGATGCTTGCCCTTCAGAAAGGGTTAATGCATTATGTTAATGGTTCAAGCAACCTTCATTAACCCAGCCTTACGGATCACAGATCCCCTCAAAGGAACTGTCCTTGTGCCTACACTGCAGAACATTGCAGTAGACTTCAAACAGCCGAGCTACTCTGTTAATTTAATCATGATCTCAGTCTGCTTAAACTCCAGAAAATAATTTTGGTGAATCTTGTGTTTAATGGAATTTTTGAGGTTGTTAATAGAACATTGTTACAGACCAGATGGAATTTGAAGATAAAACATGATTTAATTTCATTTATCTCCTTGTCATCCCATTCAGATTTTTCTAGGAATTATACAAAAATATTGAGAGGAAGGATCAATAAGTACTTCAATAATATAAAGCATTTGTTATAGCTAATTATCTTTTCTATTTCCTGTAATGTCAGTAGCAGTAAGAGTGACTGCTTTAAATCATGAACCATCTCTCGTGGTTTGTAAAACGAGTGGTTTGTGACATGCTGTCATCCATTTTTGCTTCATTTAGGCTTGAAAGCAAAGAAACGTGGTGTAGGAATGCCAAAATTAATTCAGGATTTGTGTTTCCAGAATTTAGAGATGTTTAACATTTGGTTGGTTTTATGCTTAGGAGTGTCTCAGCTTCTTCAGTTTACCATAAGGCGCCTGGTAATTACATTAGAGTATGAGGTAGCCACGTGGAGAAGGCTTATAGATAAAGGCATTTGTAGATAAAAGTAGTTGTGTTTCCAAACATTGATAAAAGATGTTAAAATTGCATAAAATTCTGTCCAAATTATCAAGAAGGCAGTTCTAGAAAAAAATAAACTAGCCTATTACAAATGTATTTTTATTTATGTCAACTTTTCATTAGCGTGCAATAAACTATAAAAGCAGTCTTGACCACTCAACTTAGTATAAATATTCTGCAATTTCTGTGAGGATAAGTTTGGAAGATATTTTTTCTGTAACTTTTCAAGAAAAGACCCTGGGGTTTGCATCCATGTTCTGCACACCCTGATCTATACTTATGTTTTCTTGTAGTTCTGTGCTAAAAAATTCTGTGTTATTAGTGTTCCAGATTCTTGCATCAGAAGCCACCAATGTTATTGTAGAATTGGCCCTTGAATCTTAATAACAAGAAATGGAAAAAGAAAATTGTAGAAAAATATTTTAAAAAAGAAAGAAAAAAAGCTCTTTCTGTTGCTATAATATATATTTCACCACCACCACTTCTTTTGAAAATGGAGTTCAGCTAAATTTTTAAAGCTTCAGTAATATTTCAGTACTTTTGCTGTGTCCACTGTGAACATATCTTCTGGCCATTTGTTTTGGAAAGTTACTGAAGGCTTTCTTATATATAATATGTTAATTGGGGTAATTTCTGGTATTTCCATGCAAAATTGAGGTTTTTATATCTGAATTATTTTAAAGAATGATTGTTTTGTTAAATACTACATAGTATTGTATGAGAAAATATTTTTACGTATGCATAGGTGGAGTTAAAATATTCTTTCACCATCTAAAACTGTTATATTGAGGATTTTGCAAGTCCTGGTGGGTTTTTTTTTGCGATTTATGCACACAGAAATCTAAAATATTGATCTCTTGTATATATTTATATATGTTGTGCGTTGACCTGCATATATACATATGTGCATGTCAAATTCTTCATTAAATGTAGTCAGTTAAAAAAAATATTTTTATATGTATTTTTGTTTATCCACAGTGACAGAGCTTATTTAATTACAGCATTCTGTGTACTTTTCATGCTTTCAAATGTTTGCTGTAGGTATGTCTAAAAGTTTGGTTGATATAACTCTTAGTATTTATGTATCGTGTTATGGTTTCTTACTTAATTGGAGATGTTTATAAAATATCCTTCATTAGAAAATGGGTGAGTGCTGGTGGAATTAAACTTTCTAATGTCTGAGTTGATTTAAGAATTGTGTGGTTTTTTTGGGCTGCTAAAGATTCCTACAGTTACTCCTCTGAACATTGCCCTGGTGTTTGGCATTCAGCAGGTCCTCATTTCAGAAGACAAACTGCTCAGTGCTTCAAACATAGACGTTTTATGGCTCTGCTCAGAACTTAATTTGATATGATGACTTAAGCCCCACAAGTGCTTAGAGATAACTGTTTAGTGGTTTTGATACTTCCATAGTTTCTAAAAGTACATTCAGTTTCTGTTCTCATTGAACTTTTTAAACCGCAGAGAAAAATTATTTTGCTTTTTTGTTTGGGGTAATCTGAATCTCAAAAAGGCAAAATATCAACCAAGGCTAATATATTTTCTTATTAAACAACATACTGTTGTTTACTAAGAACCCACAGAATAAGTGATACGTTCAATATACTGTGATAGATACAAATTATCTAATCTGTTTTTTTCTTGAATCTTGGGTGTTCATACAAGGAACTGATGATAGAACTGTGGTAATAGGTGACATTTGATCAATCTTTTTAATGTACTTGATCATGCTAATGATTTTTTTTAATGTATGGTTAAAGAATACTTAATGTGCAAAATTATGTTCATGTTTAATTATATTGTAAAACATTTTCCTGACACTAATTTTGAATTAGGATTGTATTGAATTATCTGGAAAAAAGAACTCTAATTGTAATAGTTGAAAAAACTTTACACAGAAGTATTTTGAATTGGAAATGGAAATAGAATTTATTTAGACTTTACTGCTGCTGTTGAAAATCAGTGATTAATAAGGACTGTCTCTGTCGGTCTATCTTTATGTGTCAGCTTGATGCTGAAGTGATTAAAAATCTGTTAAGCATTTCATAATTGTTTTAATTAATTTGTGCCATAAAGCGCTTCTTCTTTCTAACAAAGCCATCTTATTTAGCTCACCAGTAGTTATTTTTATCTGATTTTATGGTTGTAATTACTGTATTATACTTTAATCCACTCTTAAGTGATGCTCACTGGGCATTATAATTATTTAATATCTCTTTTAAATCATATCTCCATGGTAAAACATAAAAATAATATTTGTATGCTATTACAGAGTTCAGATATCTTAGCAAGAGTTGAGACGAACTGTAAAATCATTTGTAAATTCCTGACCCCTGTAAGGACAAATAAATAAATAGACAAAACTTACTATTTTTATGGCAATTTCAAAAAAGAGGAAAAAAAAAAAGAAGTTTAACATGGTGGGAAATTTAAAAAGCATTAGGCATAAACCTGTTGTGAATTCATACAATTATGATTTGGAAGAACAGGCTACAGAAGTCCAGTTAGTACCTCCTGGATGTAGAAGTGTCTCCTCAAACATATTTCTCTCTGTTGTTTGTTTTACTTTTAACTAAAACACCTGGAGTTCCACCTGGAAACAGAGGATGTATTTTTAACTTTTAACTAGAAAAGTAGATCTTCCTTGAATGTTACTAACTGTTTTTCCTAATAGTTTCCTCCATTTTGAACTGGATACCACAGAATTGTTATCTGCATTTGATCCGCTGAGGCAACTAGGTCTTGCCTCCCTCCAGTGTTTTCTTCTTCTGCTTTGAGATCAGTGTCTTGGGCTTTTTAGTTCTGGAGTATTGGCCATAGCTTTTGTGTATGAAGAAGCTATTTCTGAGTCCTAGCTACTGGCTGTACATCAAGTGAGCTAGATTCAAATGGAACATTCCCTCTAAATCATAGGCTGTGAGGAGAATATAATTTGGTAATATTTCTGGTTTTCTGCCAGTTATCTTTTTATTTTTTACAGGACTTTTCAATTTATTTTTTTTTAATATTTTTATTATAATTCTTAGAATGGGTGCTTTTAGCCAGGTAGAAAAAGCAAATTAATTCTGGAACAAGATTTAATCAGCATGTAAATCTTCTACTCTGATCCCTACTATGACTTGAAGCAGAATTGTGTATTATAATGAGATCTTGTCTTCAAGTGCACATTTATGATCTTTTGAATATCTTTTTCAGTCATCAGAAACTTCTTTTGCTATGAATGTATATGAATAAACATTAATATACATAACTAATAATAACTCATAGCTAAACTGTAGTCTTGACAGAATTATTTTTGTTCAGATTTCAATTAATTTGTGTTGGGAAGTTGTAAGCTTTAAACTGCACCTGGCAAACACCTGGTGCTTTAGAGATTTTACTCCAAACTCTTCCTTGCCTTTCTCTCTCAAAAACATACTGGCTTTTTTCAGTGTAGAAATGATTCAGGAAGACAGAGAATGAAATACAAAATTTTCTTTCCGTAGGTAGAGTATTCAAAAGAAGTCATTTACTGATGACAAAATTCCTTCTTTTGGACAGCAAGGATGTGGGAGCTATAATTTTATGTATGTGGGAGTTATAATTTTAATCAAATGGCAATGTTTGAAGAATCTAGTTGTAGTAGAAACCATTTCAACATTTTGTTACTATATTGACTGAATGGATAGTACAGATGAGCTGGTAGGGGATATTCTGGTTGTTGAGTCCCTAACTGGATGCTTGCAGTTGCATGAACTGCTCCCCGTTAATCACCTGTCTATGAGTCTAGACTTGAGAAAAATGTGCTGAGAAACAAAGGAAGAGAAGCCTGGATGACCATATCCATATGGGGGCTGATGTGACCAAAGGAATGCTTGTTCCTAAGGATGTCTGGAAGCTTGCAGGCAATACTTATGAAAACCAGTTTATTGGGAGGAAAGTTGTCTGTATTTTAAACTGATTAAGTTTTTTTCCAAAACTGCTTCCTAAGGAAAAGAACAAATTCTATCAAATTCTGCAGCTGAAAATTTGCTGGATTTTTATCTTTCTTACTTATGGAGAAAAGAGAGGAGAAATTTGGATCGCACTGGTCTATTAATCAGTTTTTTAAAAGGTATCTGGAAAGACACTAAGTTGTATTTCATAATAAGAGTTACCTGAGGGGCAAAAAACATGAATAAAATAATGACTGAAGGCCGGGAGTATCTCTGAAGTAATTCTTAGCCATGCATAGTAGTTCTGTCTCCACTAAGTTCCTCTGTAAGTTTATTACCTGCCAAAGAAATATTTAATTTTTGTTTTAAAAACCTTGTATTGTTAGATTTGTATTTTCATACAGGGAAGCTTCCAAAAGTATCATTAGAGAATTAAAAGTAAGACAGACTCCTATGTTAATTCCACAAGAAACTTTTTATATTTCAAAATGAAAAGATTTTAAGTCGTGAAACAGTGGTTCTACTGGGTGTTACACTTTCTTATCAGGTGCCTGTGTTATTATCTCTAAGTTTAGAGATTATCATGTTTATTTCTTTCTTTTCAATGTCAGTTGTTTTTAAAAATAACAAGGTGACTGATAAAAAAAATGAGGAGAATTGGACAGTGGATATTCTCATGTGTAGTAGTGGAAATTGTTTTCTGAAATGTGTCAGTGCTTCACCCTGTTTGCTTTTGTCATCTTCTCTTCCACTATGTTGGTCTCGGAATGGTTAGTCTGTAATACTTGCCTTTATTTGCATGGACCAAAAAGAAGACAGTCCTTCTAGAGGGCTGCTGGAAAACAGAAACAATAGTGTATGTTTTCATGCATTAAGGAGCAATGTGCAAACATTGCTCTGCATGTAAATGGCAGAGATTGGTTCACTATTTTACTGTTCATTTCTGGATTGATGCCAGAGGAGCTACTCTTGTAGCTAGTGCACGTTCTTCAAGAAGAATTCATGAGAAATACATGCTTTTCTTCCTTTCATTGAACTAAAAGGCCTGTTTATCAGAGATGCTTGGTTTAACTTTATTTCATATAGTTTTTAACAATTAGTGCTTTTTATATTTACAGTGAAAGTATTAATAAAATGGAGTTAAAAATGAAGTGCCCAGGGGATGAAATGTGAGTAAAAAATGAACTTTAAATAATTTCCAAAAGTGTCAAAAATATGTTTAAAGTCAAATGTCACAAAAGATAGCTAGAGTTGATAGGAATCTTTAAAAAAGGGTCAACACCAAAAGGATAATATTCTCAAATAAAAAATTATACAGACGAATGTGGTGGCACCATGTTGTGCCATTGTAATATGGCAATCCATGCATAATTTTTCTATTATTTTTTGATTCCTCTTTGTTTATATATATATGTAATCTTTCCAAGGCACACGCTCTGAGAGTATTCCCCAGTCAAGACAGCAGTTAAGTCATGCTTGAGTACAGGTTGTTTCTGTTCTTACCTGTGGCTTGAGTTTGTGATTCTGTCGTCACATACAACTTTAATCCTGAAGTCAGTAAAACAGCTTGAGAAGTTGACATTAAACATTAAAAATAGATACTTTAAATGTATAGATCCTTCTGCCATAAGAAGTATCTGTTTAAAGTGGATAAATGCACTCTTTCAAACTAATATATCCAGTAAGCACATTTATTAAATTATAGTTAAACTTTTTTTTGTATAAAATGCATATATTTGATGGTATGCTACTTTGGAATGCATCTGTATATTGTATTTTATTCTTTATTCAGAAGACTTGCTTTACTAAATCTTTATATATAGATTTATTTAAAGTATTGAGAAACTTATTAAATGTAATTCTACATTCTTTTGAATTTTAACAAAAGAGCTATCTTTTTTAAAAAACTGTAAAATAACTTTACTATCAGAAACTGAAGTAGAAGTATTTTTTTAAAAAATTCTTGAAGTCTGAAAGCTGACAGTAATTATATATCTTGCTTGTTCATTGCACACACGTACTTATTTTCATTGAAATGGAAAATTTAAATTTAGATTATGTCTGTCCAAATTACCTTTATCAGCAAAATAGCCTCTACTCACAATTACTTACAAAGTAGGAAGAATTTGCTTTTGTAGTCAATGCATCTTCTATTCTAGTCTTGCATCAGTTGTATATAAGACACAGACTTTAGCCTATTCTTCACCTTGTTCCGACTAGAAGGCAACTGTCAAGATATTCATTATGCCTATTAACAACTGTCATTGAAATATCACAACAGGCACAATTTATTGTTCTCCATCACTTACTGTCAATGGCTGCAAGCAACCAAATGAAATTTTTGTGCTGTGTGAAGAACAAAAACATGTGTGAGATAGTAACTTCAGTTAGAAACAAAAGTGACTTTTTTGCATCCTGCTTGATGTAATGGATTATATATAATTATAATAGTCTGAAGTGTAGGTATCTAAATGTGACATTTAAAAAATAAATTTATATAGTATCTCACTTCTGTCTATTTAACTTGCAGCTAAATTTACCTAGAGCAAAGGCAGACACACAATAGTAATTCTGTACTTGTCCTGAATAACTAACCTAATCATGGTACATTGAGTGAAGACCTGGCTGAAGAGCAGGGCTCAGAGGGTTGTGGTGAATGGGGCTATGTCTGCCTGGCAACTGGCCATCAGCATTGTTCCTCAAGGTTCAGTTCTAGGGTCAATTCTGTTAAATATTTTCATCAATGATTTGGATGCAGGAGTTCGATGCACCATTAGTACGTTTGCTGTCGATACCAAACTGGGACATGCTGCCATCTGTCTTGAGGGACTACAGGCCTTGCTGAGGGATCTAGATGGATTGGAACATTGGGAAATCATCAATGATTTATTCAACATTTGAAAATTTAACAAGTCGAAATGCTGGATTCTGCACCTGGGATGGAGTAATGCTAGGCGCAAGTATAGATTGGGAGAGGACTGGCTGGAGAGCAGCCCTACAGAAAGGGATCAGCAGGAGTCAGCAGTGTGCCCTGGCAGCCAAGAAGGCAAACCACATCCTCGGTTGCATTAAACACAGCATAACAAGCCTGTCAGAAGAGGTGATTATCCCACTTTAGAGGTTGTGGAGTCTCCTTCCCTGGAGACATTCAAAACCTGCCTGGATGCGATCCTGTGCAAGCTGCTCTGGGTGAACCTGCTTTATCGGCGGGTTGGAGTTTGATGGAGCACTGGTGGAGCACTGGAACAGGTTGCCCAGGGAGGTGGTNNATTCAAGGTGAGGCTCGAGGAGGCCCTGGGCAACCTGGTCTAGTTGGAGGTGTCCCTGTGACTGCAGGGGGGTCAGACTAGATGACCTTTGGAGGTCCCTTCCGGCCCAGATGATTCTATGATCTCCAGAGATCCCTTCCAACCATTACCATTCTGTGTTCAGCGTTGATGGGGCCTCACCTTGAGTGCATGGTTCTGGGCCAATTTAAGAAGGACAATATCAGAAGGTCCATGAATGCTTCCAGAGGAGGGCAACAAAGCTGGTGAAAGGGCTGGAAGGACTGTCCTATGAGAAGTAGCTAAGGACTTTGGGTTCATGTAGTTTGGAGAAAAGGAGGCTGAGGGATGACCTCACTGCTCTCTACAGAGGAGGGGAAGTATGGAGGGAGGTGCTGAGCACTTCTCCCTCATGTGCAGTGATAGTATGCATGGGAATGGCTCAAAGATTCAGACTTGATGTTAGGAAACCTTTCTTTACCTAGAGGGAGGTCAGACACCGCATCAGGCTTCCTGAAGAGGTGGTCAATATTCCAATCCATGTTAAGACATTTTTGGATAATGCCCTTGGATAATATGATTTAGCTTTTTATCAGCCCTGAAACAGCCAAGCAGTTGGATTATGTGATTGTTGTAGGTCTCTTCCAATTCAAATATTGTCCCCTCATCTCATTAGAAGTTAGAGGCATGCAAGGCCTCTGTGTGGAAAGTGAAAATACAGAGGCTTTTGAAGTCTGCAAAATGTGGACTGCTACATATAAACTGCCCTGTTTAATTTTTTTCAGCCTGTTCTGTAAGGCTGCAGAATGTACAGAAGATGTTACCATACAGATGTTACCACATCTGTCTTCTACTTTCAGTAACTTTTCAAGCTGAGGACTCACCTCATCAGCATTTTACAGAGGGGAAAATAACCTATGACTTTCACAAGGCTCAGTTCTTGATTTCTTAAAAAAAAAGAAAGAAAAAAAAAAAAAGGAAAAAAGAAAAGTGAGCCAGATGAGCAGTGCTGCTGGGAAGGGGCTGCAGAGTAAGCCCCACAGGTAGCTGCTGTGTTTGGGGCACTCGCAGAGGCTTCTCGCTTCATGCAGAGCTCAGAACTAGCCTTGGTATTGGGTGCTGTCTCTCTCCGAGCAGGGGCAGGTGATGAATTTTGCAGAAAGCCTGGGAAAAGAAGATGTGAAGGTAATGGGAGAATATTTGGTTTGTATATGAAGGAAGAACATTAGTCACAAGGTCTTGAGACAGGAAGACTGGAGCTATTATCACAAAGTTCTCATCTAATTTTATAAATATTTATAAAATATTCACAACATGTAGGCATAATGTACTGTGGTAACACTGTAGTACTTTTCCTGTACACATAATGACTGAGAAAAAGAGGGATTATCCAGGACTCAATGTGATCACTTGGCACAAGATCATTATGCCTCCACCTTCATTCTCTACCTTTTCACATCTCACGTCTACTGTATAGCAGAAGTGTCTTAATTACCTAGGTCGTGTTATTCATAGAAATGAATGAGTCACAGATCTTTATATATAGTTACGACTTAAAAAATTTCCCAGGAGAAATAACAGTTTTAAGACGTGCATAAACAGTTTTATATATTTGTCTGTATAACAGAAGGCCATAATTTCAGGAACAAGAAACCAAGTCTGCTGAAGGGAGAGCTTGAGTCCTAGATAGATAAAGGCTGAGAAGTGCTGTGGAGAAATACCAGTGCTTTATAAATTTCCATGGGTATTTGTGATGCCATTGGAAGTGGAGTGTTGTGATAGGTGGACCTTTGATGTTGTGTGTTGTGGCTGATCTTATTTTTAAAAAAGCTCACCATTGATTGTTTCTAAAATATAAAAAACCAATTTACTTCTTGTTTTCATGTTGAAACAACTGTAACAGATTGGCTGACACTTTCATATGGTGACAAAATACATCTTGAGAAAACAAATTATTTTAACAACTTCAGTCTATATTATAATTTTGGTATAATTCAACTTCTGCTACCTTAATCTTTAGGTAATGTTTCTTCTACTGCACTCTTGGGATTTTTTTTCCTTTTTAATTCAGCATTTTAAATCTTTCCAAGAAATGTGAAATTTGGAAGAGCAGTATGCACTCATTGTCTTAGCTGATAATACACCTCTTTGAATGTTGATGAAGGATGATCTGGGTAGCAAAATCTCACAAGAATGTATATTTGTAAAGAGAGAGAGTAGGAGTGTCCTGATTAGGCTTTAACAAAGACTTCTTGTCATCTATTTATCCAAAATAAGACCTTAGCGTTTCTGCCGCAGTTTTCATTTACACCATGAGATGAGACCATCCTTGATCCTGTTAGATAAAACCCGTTAACAGAATGTCTGTGATCCTTTTTGGAGGGAATTCTGCTAAATATATTAAATTCGCGTGGTAGATTAGTTCTATTAGCTTTAGCAACAACCCATGCAAGTGATTACCATGGCTTTCAAATAGTAGTAAAAGTGCTACAATAAACATAGTATGTACAAGTATTGCTTTAGAAACCATTGATTTGTACTAGTTTTTATTTGTATTTATTTGTTACACTGAGAAAGTATTTTAAGTTCTAAGTTATTTAAATATGCTCACTGTGTTTCCTACACATTAATCTCGCTTTTTTTTCTTCTCAAGTGAACACAACCTTTATGTGTACTTTCTTTATATTTTGTTGCCTTGTTAATTTAATATTGTCTTATTTTTATTACCAACACTTTATTTTGGGCAGCCCTTATATTATATGCAAATCTTGTTTCTTGTAGTCGTGACCCAAATAATTTGTAGCCTAAGAAATTAGTGAGGATATATATCTCTAATAATTTAACTTTATAACTTTGTGTATTATCTTGTTGTATATTGTAAAGCTCTGACCTTAATCTTTCTTTAAAATAGCACAGCTGAGAGCAATTGTTTCAGCCATATAGAGGCAGAAAAATGAATCCAATGTAACGTTTAAGTATTTTCCATTTTGGGGGTTTTCATTCAGTTGTAAGAGTCTACACGTGCCACCACATTTTATTTGCTTGGGATTGGAGGAGTATTTTATTTTTTCAAACAGTGTATTTGATACTTAAGAACTTCAGAAAAGTTGCAGTAAAATGTCTGTCTGTTCTGTCTTCAGAGCAAGTTCATAGGCACTTGGATCAGCATGAAGTGAAATACTTGCAATTTGCTTTCCGTTGGATGAATAACTTGCTGATGAGAGAAGTCCCCTTACGCTGTACCATCAGGTTATGGGACACATACCAAGTAAGTACTTTTTAAAACCTCCGTAACTCTGATAGTGTCTTTTAGACATGTCAGTATGTTTGCATGTGGTTTTTTTCTTGAACCTTTTGTTTTAACATCGTCTGAGAATCATCATAATAAAAGAAAAAAGCCTTCAGTTATCATTATGACTTACAAACATTTCATGTCTTCAGTCATGCTGCTCTTCTAAACCAAGCACTTGACGTCATGGTAATTTGTAGTGGTACAATGAAGACTCACTCAAAGCATGGGCTAGTGTCAATACTCCCTTCAGTCTCATCTGAAAAGCAAAACATTGAATCGTGCTTAATCAATGCCCTCCATCAATTCTGATTTGCATTGCAGCTTGTGCTGCCTGTCTGCTTAACTGCTCAATCTGACTAGCTTCCCCTCTCTAGTTGTCAGCATTCACCCTTCTCTCATGTGTTTGGTCTTATTGTTTGTCCAGGCAGAAATCCTCATGCTACTGATCTCTAGTTAAGTTAATTATTTTTCCTCAATAATTTCTTGCCTGACTGTCAAATGAAGGAATTGGTATCAGAGAAAAATTGTTTCCCTGTTCTTGGTACTGTTACTTGCTGTTCCAGGAGCTTCTGATTTTTTAACTATGTACTCTTATGTGCTCTTATTTACTGTCTTGGTTGTTGAAATTAACAGGAGGGGTAAAGGGAAAAAAAAAGTAATTAAAAATTCAGTAAAATTCAGAAAGAATTTTCAACTGAATTGTGTTAATAAATATGGGAGTAACCTATAATTTGTAATGTCTTGTAATGAGTATCGGTGTATTTACATCTGCTCGTTATGTAGCAATGTTTCATTAGTTTTGTAGACGTTAATGCAGAATGTCCACTTAGACCGTATATTCAGATGTCTAATAGAGGGTTAAGAGTTGCTTGCTAGTTATTTAATGAGTCCAGTAAGTTGTTTCAGTGAAGTGTGTTTTGTAGAATGGTATACAAATTGGATAAGAAGATGTGGGAAAATGAGGGATCTCTCACTTCTACTGTTAATCTGTGCTAAGAGGTGGTATACTTGCAGGTTTTATTTAGTCATTCATCTTCAACAAATTTCTGAATGGAATTTGGCTATTATTACCGTCTGGTGTCCTTTTACCTCCTCTTTGTCTCATTATTCATTTTAATACCTGTTCTTACCTGGCATTTCCTTCCAGTGGAAAATACTTATTCTTTGTAAGATCTTTCTGATAAACTGAAAGATTGAACTATTTAAATGTTTCACTATAACTAATTTCTCTAATTTTGAATAATTTATATTGCTATTGCTTCAGCATTTCTAACTCTTGAAGATTTTTTACTGTGCTAACTCTAGCACTGTATTTGGTATTTGATGATTAGTCTCATTAATGTGCTAAAATGATGTAAAAGCTCTTCCTCAATCCAGCGAACAACCCCTATGTGTCCAAGGAGCAGCATTTTTTCCTCAAACTTCACTTTCAGCTCATCTGTGAGCTGTGATTCTATGATAATTTTGAGAAATTTGTTTTGATGACCAAGCGTGTGGTTATTTCTCAGACTAACTGTTGCCATCCTGAAGTGTCTCTGTTTATTTAGTTTTGATTTTAAGCAAATTCTCTTGTATTGCAGTAGCTCTCTATAATATTTAAAAGTTTAATACTTCTGTACTACATGGGGTTTCCAAGTGTATCTTTTAAGTTAATGTTTCTCCTATCTAAATACCTAAATGGGATTCTTATATATTTTTTCTATATTAAGTGTGCTTAAGGAGTAATTCTGTGTTTTAACTCAGCAGGGGCAGCAGGTCTGTGTTGTTTTCTAGGTTTTGTTATTTAGCAAACTGTTCCTGTGTTGGTGAATAGTGTATTTAAAGCCAGTAAGAATACCTTGATGTAGACAGTCACCTATACTGCCAACCCTTTTCAGGAACAACCTCAAGCACTTCTACAAGTTGCTAATCAGACTTCAGTTGTGTTTATATCAGATTTATTATCAGCCTATAATATGCATTTATCAACCTGATAACGTGGATAACAAATGCGATGAACCTACAGGAGCTGATAAAGTTTGTGCAAATTTTTTGCTAAAGTGTTAAGCAATAACATAGATTTTTACAAAAATAACTCTTCAATAAGCCATTTCTTTGCATATGATTTCTAACTTTATCTTTCTACAACTGTATCAGCAGTGCTGCTTTCCAAATGGAAAATGCACTTTAGAGGTGGAATTTAAGTTAGTTTTATCTTCTGATTCATATTTTTAACTGTAAAGCCTGTTATTGGCCAAAATGTCATTCAGAGATATGCTGGTAAAGAATTTTTTCAGAGGGTCTAGCTATGGATGAAGCTGTGATGTTGGATTTGAAAGACAGATGTAAAGTTCTTAAAGGCAAAAATATAATAGCAGATCTTATGTTTTAAAGCAATTTAACTTTCCAGATGAAAGGACCAATCCTACTAATAATTGTAAGGAGCTGGATAGATTCTTAACTGCTCTTCTTGCTGTGCTCAAAGACCGATGGTGTAGTTACCAGGCTTGCTTTTGCTACCTCATCTGTACTAAAGCAGGAAGTTTTTTGAATAGGGATTTTCCTGGTTTTTGCACCTATTGCCTTTGCTATTTTAGGGGCTACTGAGGGTGTGCATGTACCAGCGTTTTTGCCCTGATGTTCTTGAACTACAATTCTGAACTTGCCCTGATATTCTGTAAATGTAAATGCCTTTAACTGCAGTATAAGCTCAGAGGGAAGAAGAACTAATCATATTGCAATGTAACATTAGCTACAGTGTGGACTACAGGCATCCTTACACTGCTGATGTGAGGGCTTTTGCTCAGACCCTACCGAATGTGTGGCTCTTGGGGAGGGATGGAGCATTTTGCAAGGCACTGCTTAGGGGCAGCTCTAGTCCCAGTGTGCAGCTTGATTCGGGAACTGCACGGGAGCAGTGCCAGAGGAGGGTCAGGATAGGTGGGACAGTCAGATTCCTTCATGTGGAAGGAATTGGAAGACAGGTGGGACTGCCCGATTCCTTCATATCTGCATCAGGAGCGCATTCTGGCCTCCCCAATTTCCTGCAGAAATCCAGGGTGATGGTGGGTGGCTCCCCTCCCCTTCCAACCATTAGAGAACAGCGGCCTCTCTTGAAAGAGAGGATCCTGCTGCTGATGTTTTCACAAAAACAAACATTTTGTCGCCTTTGTCCTCCCCTCTACTCATCAAAGTTGGAATAATACATTGTCCACATTTTCCTCTGTCTGCAGTGGAAAGATAAATATTGTGCTGTCTCCAGCTTAAATTCCATATTGGTCATTTTCGGAGCATGGCCCGTTTTCTTATGAACTGCAACAGGGGGTTTTCAGGGGACTGGCAGGACGCTTAAATAGTCTGCTGTTATGTATTTCCTAGTGCAATAGGTAACTTGTTGTCAGGAGTTGTTAGAACAGTATCCTGTCTCTCAAAATTTGTCACATTTCTTCCATGGACTTCAGTGAGAATAGTATTGCGTGCTTAGATGATGGCCATTTCTGACTCGGTATGTACAGTAGGAAAGGGTCACCAGCTCCACGAAAATACATCACTGTCTTCTGTGGCAGAACTTTGTAAAGTAGAAAAATTAATGACATTATGCACCTTGCTTACAAAGGATTTGTTGTGAGAGCTTCTTAGCCATAAATATTTAGTTTGGTTTATTCTTTAACCTCAATTGCATTTTAGTGAGAGTGAATTATCTCACTTTTTCACTTAATTTGGCCTCTGCTATTGTTGTTTTATTGTTGTTTTTTTTTAAAAAGAGATAAATGTTGTAAATTCCTTGTAAATTCTTTCAACATAGAAATTGCTTGTTAAGTTATGCCCAAGACACTCGAATCTATAGAATGGATTAATATGAATGTTCATAGACTTTGTCAAGTGTGAAAGACTCCACAAACCAAAATAGTGTAATGTAAGACCTTAGTGTTATCTTTTTATTCTCTCTTGCCTTTTTATCTCACATTTTATAATCTTTTTTGGCACAAAAATTTGGTAAAGTAAGATAGCATGGTGGCTGAATTATTCAAGTTATACAAGTGTTTAACATATTTCCATGGAGTTATGAAATGCAAGTTAGTTTTATATTTGTTCCTTGCCAGAGGGCATTTTGACACTAATTTAAAGATTGCTTTCTGTATTTGAAAACTGACTTTTGTTGGCTTCTAACTCTGACTTAAAAGATTCAACATATTGTATTAGAAATGGTGTATCTCCATGCTCAGTGTTTGTGCTGTTTTACTCTAGATAAATATTTTAGATGTTTACCAGCAAAACTCAGAAAGTAACCTTGCTTCAATTGAAGTTTGTATCAAGTTTTTATTTTTTTTTATTTTATTTCTTAAAATATGTGTTTTCCTTGAGGCAGTTTTAAGGTCCACTGTGTTTATGTAGCTGCATACTTCTTCTGGGAAGGGAGGAAGCAATGCCATCACAGTGATGGCACCTGTTCTACACTCTTCCTCCTTGACCAGAAGTGGCAATACAGGTCTTGAAAGTCAGTGGCTGTATACTGATGCTTTGAGCAGAACAGTATTTAGAACTCTTTAAATATTGAGTTCAAAACTACATTTGATTTCTGGGCAGTTTGGAGCTAGAAGGAAGTCTGCCATCAAATCATCCTGATAGAAGATAACGTAGTGTTATAGTGACTCCTGTTTTAAATAGCATAAGGATTTTTGTTGTCATATAAGTACTTCATTTTAAGTACTTTTCATGCAGAATGCAGTGCATGTATTTTTCATTATGGTGTTTTCCTTCTGATCTGATGTTCTTACACAAATTACCTTTTTGTGCTGTCTTTTGTATGGTGATTTCACTGCACAAGTAACTCTGTAGTAGTATGTAATTTGCAGAAGAGACACTGGCAGGAGTTCCATAGCTCAAAATTTGCTCAGTTAAAAAAAAATGGTAGCAGCTATGTATATTAGTTTTCAATTTCAAATATGCGGTGGCGAGTGCTGTCTGAATGTTTAGAGTTCAAGTGTACAGCCTAATATTTCCTCCTGCCAGGGAGCCTTTTTGTTTAGTACCACTTACCTGACTGCTGCCAACTCACCAGTAAGCTGATATAGTGGCAATAAGTGACACACTCAAGAGTCATAGGATATACTGCAAAACAGGCAGGTGAGATAGCTACTGTTTACAGTGCCCTGGTGTCCTGCTTTACAGCTTTACCCTGTTCTTGCCTCAGGAAAACTTCATTGTTACCGAGATATCTTAAGGCTTACCATGGAAAAGAAATGCAAATTAAAACATATAATCCTCCCATGCAAAATGCAAAACAGTTACACAGATTTACAGTAGATATAGAAAAAAGCAAATAACAGCACTGGTAGAATCACAACAAGACTGGTGAGTTGATTTTCTGTCTCCCTGCTGAAATAGGTTTTTCTCCTAGTTCCTGTTACCTCCTACTTCTTGGCAGCATCTGTTAGTTTTCTGCAGGTTAGTCCAATGAGGGGGCTGGTCAGCGCCACAACCAGTGCAAGGGAGGGAGGATGAGAGAACAGAGCCGTTAAGTGTTAAATTAGAATGATTGCTTGTCCTTTTCCAGTTTATTTGCCATCTCTTCTAAGATTTTAGTTCTTGGTAGATAGTACCTTTTTCAGGTTGCACCTGTTAGGCAAACGTCACTAGAGAGCACCCATTGCTGGTGGAACCCACTGACTTATGCCTCTCTTCCTGAAGTCCTGCAGGTGGATCCAGAAAAATGTATTTTTTCTTCCTTGAGATTTAATGTTTCTTCTACATCCAGAAAACTGTGCTTTCTTTGTTCAAAATAAACACTATTTAATTTTCTTGAAAATGTAAGAATGTAAGAGTTAGACCAAGTATTAACATATCTACTTGACGAACCATTTTATATCCTTTCATTCTTCAGGGAGGGATGCAATTTATTTTTCCTCTCTTTGAGTTAGCGTTCAATTTTTATTTTCATGTATCTCATGTAGGAACTCACATGCTCCATTGACCAGTATGGTAACAGACATCTTTGTTTCCCATTTATTTGTTGGTGTCATTAATGTAGCTCATTACCAGCTTTTGATCAAAAGAATTTTGTTTAAAAGTAGACATCTACTGTTACATTTTAATAAACAACATCAGTATGATTTTCCAGAAGTGCTGAGGAGCCAAAAATCTTACTGAAGCTCATGAAAAACTGTAGTAGCACAGTTTCTCTTTGAACAGAAAAGTAGAGGCCTAACTCTAAGGGACATATTAGAATAAAAGTTTTGTTACAGAAATTGTAACACCACTTTGTGCCAAAAAAAAAAATCCAACAAAAAAAGATGTGGGAAAAAATGTTACATGTAATAACATTATTTGTCTGGCCATCAGTCATTGAAATTTAAGAAATGTTCAAAAGTGCATAGGCTCAATCAGAGATTTTGATTCCCTGAACACAAGAATTTAAGTCTGGTTTTCAGTCTTGTGATTAGTATTTATTTAAAAAAAAATAAAATAAAGTTGCAAGAGGAATGCATTTCTTAACAGAAACCAGAGAATCTACACAAGAAAGATATTATAACTGCTGTGGTCTCAAATCAAAGTCTTAAGCCACCTGAGACAAGAGACTCAAAATACATGTACTGAAAGCAGATTTAATTTTTTGTGGACATGAAAATATTTTTCTTTTTATGGCAGTTCTAACATCTCTTTTCCATATTGAGTCCATGATATTAAGTAGACGATTGTTCTCATCCTTTTCTGCAGGCGGTGTGTAAGATTTCCTACTGTCCCAGTGTCCTGGTCTTTTTACTTTTTTTTTTATACAAAGCATGGTTTGGACCATTAAGACCATTGAACTGGGTCAGGTTAACTGGACAACAACAGACATTTATAGTGAGAGCAAAAGAGGGGGGGAAGATACATACCCTCCCATCTTCTACTGCTCAGAAGCTTTTTTATATCTCTCTTCATTCTACAAATTTTTAAAAATGCCCATTGAATAGTATTAAATATGTATTTGATTGTTTTAAAATACACTATTTAAAACATCCTGTGGCAGTGATTTTTTTTGAATTTCTTTACGCAGTGTGAAAAGAAATTCTCCTTTGATTTAACAAAAGATCCTTTTGAATACACTTCCACTTATTTCTTTGATTGTGAGAAATTGTGTCAAATCATTTTTTATTCACTTTTCCCCATCACCTGTTTCAAAACTGTTTTCTATCTCTGTATGCCATCACTCCTTTTCTGAGCTGAAGATATCTGTACTTATAGAAGCCGTTTCATGTACTTTTTGCGTTTGTCTGACTTTGTAGTCTCTATAGTTTTACTACAAATTTTATTTGTCATATACTAAATGGAAACTTCTTCAAGAGACGAGCATGCCATAAATTCATAGCATGAGATGAAGTTGTTTTCTATTTCCTTTTTTAATTGTGTATTTATAATTTCTCATGGCTTCTCTCTTGCTGAATATAAGTGCTTTCAGGTAACTGTTCACAGTTAGTCCAGCTTCTCTGTCTTAGTGGTTAATGTCAAGGACAACATCAAATATGTATCAGGTTTGCAGTGTTTTTCCCTCTGTGTGTATATCCAGACTGAACTTCACTTTATTATTCGGTGACATGACACTTCTCTGCAACTTTTTGCAACTGGGTTTTTATTTTTACCAGTAAAAGCTATCCTAAATAATTTTGCATGTCTTTTTCAAGACCACTTAGTAATTTAGTGGTCTTAGTAATTTAGTAGAGCATCACAGGTCCTATTCTGTTATTTTTGTTCTTTTAATTCATGAACACTTTCTCTGTTGTTCAACAGCAACTTAATTTTACAACTCTGCTTAATGACCTTGTTAAAAGTGTCTGGACATCCCAAATAATATCAAATTATTAATACATGGATAGGTTAATGTCTTTAAGATTTTTAGGTATTAGTTAATTTAATTTGATTGAAACTGGACAGTGGGTTAATTGTTACTGGAATAGGGGAGACAGACGTAGTCGGATATAACTTTTCCTACCTCCTACCAAGACATAAAATGTGAATGTGATAGTTTAATTTTCTTAGGAAATAAAGGTAAAAATACTGTGTAACTTGGTAGTGACTGTTCTTGTCTACCTGTCACATGCTGTCAGAGAGACCGGCTTCTGGATTCAAAAGCATGAGTGGCCACTGGAGCCTGTACTCGGGTCATGCCTCTCCCTTTGATTCTGCCACCTCTTGTTTTCTCTTGAGGATTGTTTTGGTTTTTTTTTTAGTGTTGTATCTGAGAGCTGGAACTCATTGTCCTGCTGTCTACTAACCCAGACTTCATCTTGCCTAGTTTCACTGTAATTCCAGAATACCTTTTCACATTGTTTTCTTTAAAAGTAAATCTGAAAATGTGATTTAAATCAAATTTAGTTCTTGGACACCATAGGAAGATGTGAATGCATGAGAGAAGGACTTTATGTGCAAGACTGGCAATCTAAACATGTTTCTGTTTAAGCAAAAATGACCTTATTCTACCTCTATATTTCTTTGGAAGTTTCTAGATCCTTTTGTGTTCAGGAAGTCTGTATTTTCCCTTATGTCAGTAGACTCCTGATACATAAATCTTCCCTTCAACTTGAATAATGGAAAAGTTTTTACACTTCTTGAATCTTTGTCAGAAAACTGACTGTCATCGCCTTCTACCACATGGATAGTTATCTTCTGGGATAACTTTGTTGCCAAGGCAACCTCCCATTGACAAGAGTTGTGCTCATTAGGATTTTATTGTGTCAGGCAATTATATTTCTGTCGTATAGCACAGAAGTCAGTGACCTCTTACTGTTTATCATGTGCTAACTGCAATCTGAAATAACATAAAACGCAAAGAAAAAGTGGTGAGAATGTTAGTCAAAAATAGAACTGAACTGCTTTATCTTGAATTGTATGTATAACTTTATGTACGATCTTTAACATACATAAGGATTACGACAATAGAGAAAAAACAAGCTCCTTAATTCAGCTTTTCAGTGTGACCTTAAAATAAACTCATTCACATTTATATAAGCTCTCAGGTTGTCGGCTAGAAAAGAAGAAAGCCAAATGCTATTTGTAGAATTATAATGATACGTGTATATATATGATTGATACTCTTTTGTTGATCATCCAGATCTAGTTTGTTAGTAGTTCCAATTTATTTTGCAGTTTCATATTGAGAGACAATGTTCATAATTTCCAGTAAAAGCAGACTAAGTGGGTCCTTACTTTGAGCTGGACTGCAGTCTGGTGCAGAGCAATATGCAGATTCAGATCCCAAACTGTGGTTTACAGTTATAAATTCTCATCTTCCCCCATCCTGTCTAGTATGTTTTGCCTCAACCAGGATTAAAAAAAAAAAGTTACCTTCCTTTCTCCATCAAATAAAATCAGCTTTATACCTTTGCCAGCCCTTTACCTCTCCTGGCTGGGATATTACCATATCACTTAATGAAGCTCATTTACATAGTCCTGTCTTTATTTTCATATTCTGTCTTGGCCTTGCAGGAAGAATCAATCATGTCACTTTCTGTGATTCTGTGTCTCTGCTGGAATCCTGTGGTATGGCAGAGCAGATTGGGGACCATGAGAGATGTGCATCAGGTTACTCCTTGGGAGTAAATGCCTGTATAGGGGTATTTATCTTAACTCCAATAAATATGCACGCTAGCAATTATAAAACTGACAGTAGTTGCTTGTATGAGATGCTTAAATATGACTCCCCATAAAATTTGAAGTTGTCTTCTAGCAAAATGCATGCCTTTAAATGGATTTGCATATTACTCACCAGTACATGGGAATTTCTGGGTTTAGAGGTCTGTCAGATCTGGAACTTTGAGGTTCCTAGTCCCTGGCCTTCCTAACTGTAGGTTTGAGCATGAGGAGCGGAGTTAGGGTTCAATTTTAGATAAAAATGCAAAGATACAGGTGTCTTACTGTAAGTTTGTGTATGTGTATTTAAGCTTCCATGATAGAATCATTGAATACAGTGTGCTTGCAGACAGGTAGATTTAGAAATCTTAATCTCAAAATGGAAGCTCTCTGAGTTTCTGCAAATGTGAGTTAAAATTCCTTTCATAATATTCAAAAGTATCTTTTTATCATGTGAAATTCGGGGCCACTAGATTAACTGGTTTTAATGCAAGTAAGTGTGGATTGCAAATATGTTGATGTATTGCCAATTTTTGTCCATTTTTCTTTGGTAGCTTTCATTAATATCTGGGAAGATGCAATGTGGAAAATATAAGAAAGAAAAAGATGTTTAGCTCTTTTATAGCTACACATTTAGAAGCTATTTAGAGAGGCAAAAAACCATACAAAATCAAAACTCAGTGATGTGCACAGGAAAGCCTGTAGGTTTTTGTAGGTTCAAGTTCTTAAGGCAGCCTCCAGCACTATTGAAATAGATGGTAATTTTTCTGTGGCTAAATGGAATTTGATTGCGAATGCAGAGAGGATGAGATAAAGTACTTCCTCTTATGCTTAACTGAAACAATGTGAGGAATCTCATTGACTTCAGTAGAACAACTCATGAATTTAGTTAATTAAGCATGTACCATAAAGTGCTTTATTGATCAAGATCTTGACCCTATAGGATAATAATAGAAATTTAGATAGAGTCTAGAAAATAGTTTGGTTTGCTGCTTAGCTGTTTTGAATCTTTATTAAAATTAAGGTTTTTCTTAAAGACCAAAGTCTGAAAGAGAATCATGTTGCTATACAAGGAGAGAAATGAAAATTGCCTCACATCCATACGCTCTTTAATTTTGTGCTTCTTTTAGATTCTGTACACATCAGACTTCCATAACACTTTTCTGTAATTTCAAAGCTACTTTTAAAATTAGTATTGTTAGTCCCTATGCATTCCCTTAGTCTCTAAATTATGTTTGTATTTCTGGAAGTTCTTAGCAGTGCCCAGTGACAGGATAAGAGGTAATGGGTACAAATTGAAACACATGGAGTTCTATCTGAACATGAGAAAACACTTTTGTCCTGTGAAGGTTACCAAACACTGGCATAGGTTGCCTAATTTAAGGGGTTTCTACCCTTGGAGATATTCAGAAGCCATCTGGATGTGGTCCTAAGCAACCCAGTCTAGGTGACCCTGCTTTAGCAGGTTGATTAGACTGGATGATCTTGGATAATCTCAGGAGGTCCTTTCCAATTTAAATGATTCTGTGATTTATATTAGACATAATTTAATCAAGGATGTATTAAGAGTAGCTGCTTAACATCTGTTCTGCCTATGCAGAATGGTAAGTCAGGAACTGAGAATTTGTCACATGCTTTTCAAATAAGAGTTTTCTTGCAACTGATTGGAAGGTACGTGTCCATATTTGCTACTTGGGACTTAGAAATGAAGCAACTGCTAACACTAATTTCTACCTTTGCTTCCACGCATGCCATTGTTCATTATTTCCTTACACTGATCCCATGCTTTCCTGACCCATAATGAGCTGAAACATCCAGAATGGCATAGGTGAACATCTTTCTGATGAGCGTGCTGTCAGAGCTTCTTAGCATGCCGAACTGTCCATCGTTACTGTGATATCATGTTGGTTTGAGATGATGTAACTTCTCTGTTGGGTAAGTTTTCACCTAGATGAGTTTAATAATTAGGCTCCTTACATGACTACATAACCCTTTATGTTGGCATAAATGAAATTGTGTAAGTAGGCAGGGGGGTGAGCTAGGTGGGATTACCTTTTCATCAGCAGCCTATGCTTACCTTGTCTTAAAGCAGCTGTGGAACTCCATGCAGTGAAGTTTTTTTCATAAAGCTGTCTTTGTACATGGATTATTTCTCTTTTCCACTTAGGAAATCTGCATACGTGGGGGGGATTTTGCATAGCCATGTTTTCTCTTCATGTTGAGATATGATGAAAAGCATTCAGCCCATATGTCTCGTGCTATAGGCACAACAGCTGATTGTCAGAGCACGGATGCCTGTGTAGAGGTGAAGCATTATCAAATACAGGACATTTTATTAAATTCAATGTGGCATTAAATGACTTCCCATTACGTAGGAAATAAACTACTGTAGGTGTTCCTTAAACTCATCATGTAGTTCTACTTACAAATTTATTTTCCTATTCCTCTAAAAGAAGAGTTAACAGTTCCTCAATGAGGAAACTCCTTTATTAGCGCTACTTATGTGAATAGGCCAACAGTTTCTAGACTAACTGATTTTCTGCTCTGGATATTTTGTTAATAAAGTGGCATGGATAAAGGGAGAAATATACTTGGCTTAAGAAAGAAATACTTAAAATCTTGTTCAGAATGCATTGTGCACTTTTGCTTTACTAAAGGGCTTTATTGTTATCCTAGATATTCAGCAAAGAAGGCTAGGTTACTTAAGTATGTCAGATTTTAATCTCCCTTGGCTATTGTTTCAACTGCTGGTGAATGTATGGCTGTTCTCTGAAAATGGGGCTCCACAGTTTCTGTTGATTGAATAGTTATTCTCTCAGCTTGCTTAGACCTAGCTCAAGCCCCCTGAATTATCACCTCCCGCAGTGTCACTACTGGATATTTTCATAGCTTGAGTTACATAGATTCGTGTAAATCAGATGCTTAAAATAATATCAGTGCTTCTGAAAAGTAGGTCATTTTGTACATAGAGTATTGTTAAATGTTGTAACCTGGTTTAGTTCAATTATTCCTTGTTTATCTCACTGAAATTGTTCCAGTGTCTGTGTATGGCTTATTTTCAATTTATAATTGCCAATACAGCAATCTAAAACTAGTATGTGAAAGTTGAAGAGACTTGTTAATTTTAGCTCTACACAATGAAAATTCAGTAAGCCAAATGATGGCTGTACTAACACATAACTATAAGTTTGTCTTCAGGACATTTGTTCATGATGAACTGGTTTGCTTTTGAAGAAAAGTACATTTGACAATTCATGAAGAAGCACAGATCCAGGCTATTTAGTACTGTCAGCTGCGTGGTTTTTACAACCACATGGATTTTACTTAAAGTAAGGACAGTAGGTGAATAACCTTCTTTCATTACTTTAAAAATAGATTGTTATTATTTGATCTTAAACAATTCTTAAAAAATATTTGAAGCCATGGTAAGCATCGGTTTATGCAGTAGAGCAAAACAGTTGCCACTGTCTTTGTAGGTTGTTCAGTTAAAAATGATTCAGTGTAAGTTACACTTGCATGTTTCACCTGTCCTGCTGTTACGTACTATTTTAAAAATAGTAAAAGAAAAAAGATAGAAACAAGGGAAGCATCTATTACAAGCATTCTTATCTGAAACTTCTTTAAACTTAATGATTCCAGCATTTCTGCTCACAGCCCTAATGGCTTTTAAACATGAGAGTTGGTATACATAATCCCATTGCATTCTGTTTGTGCTTGTGTTTGTGTGGTGGATGCAGGGACTCTCCTGTGTGGGTTGTGAGCAGGGATGTGGAGCCAGTGTGTGATTCACAATTCCAGGGGGAAGGAGCCACAGCACAACAGGAACTTTGCAGAGCACCCCTGCAATGCAGGACAGAGCTGCTCTGTCTTTGCACAGAGGCTTTCCTCCCTGAGCTTCACTTATGTGCTGAGGAGTCTATGCTACAAATTCAAAATGTTTTCTTTAGTTTTTTAAAACTAAATCTAGAAACTAAAACTAGAATCTAATTAGTTATCTTTTCTCAAGTTCCTATTGTTAGTTATGCTGGTTATTGGTCTTCATAGAAGTGAACACCAAAATTACACCATGACTGCCATTTGATATTTTTTCCTTTTGTTTCTGATGTCTTCTTGTTGTTAAAACCCAAACAAATGTAAAATAATCCTAACAAGTTGTACGTTTCCCTGGTTCCTTGTTTCAAATTTATTAAAATATCCATAGCTAACATGCATTTGATAGAGTTTACCTGAATGTGAGAATGCATTATATTTCTGACTTTGAACAGTCAAAATTTTAAAATCAAATCAGAAGTGTTTATAATAGATGTATGATGAACAGTTGAATAAAAATGCAAGCATTTTGTTACTACTCTAAATGAACAACAAAATTGGAAATAATACTGAATATGTGGTTTATATTATTCTGCATAAAAAATTTATGAACAGCATAACTCCACCTAGGAAGGAAACAAAATAAATTACCATCAAATAGACCTGAAGTTCAGAAATGTGCAGTTGATACCACTTTACAAAACAGGACAGCCTCTCTAGCATATGTTAAATAATTAGTACATATTCATGACAAAATTCATCTGTGTACTGCAGAACTTTCTACTACACTGAAGATTAGTAGGCTGAAGTGCGTAGATTAACCTGATTTGCTTCAAAGCAGACTCTTTTAGTGACAAAGCTTTTAAGCGGCCTGCATGGAAAATCTATTAAGCTTTCAAAACAATTTTTAACTCTTTTCGACTGTGTAAGATGGAGTACCTAAATTCAAACGTAACCTTGGCTGGGGAAGGACAAACTAGTATTAAGCAAATCCAGTAAAATCCCATAAAAATAGCTTCTTTATAGTTGCATAGATACTTGTAGGGAGATTATGAAATCTTTGTAATTAGTGTTTGTTTCTGCAATGCACAACATCATTAGAACTATATGAAATATTAAGAGCCTTATCTCCTTTTGTCTCTCCAGTGCTTTAGCTCCTAGTAATGATCACTTCTTCCTTAATATTCTGGCCTTTCTTGTTTTCCTGATACATGACAGTCTTATGCTTTGCTCTGCCACTTGCATTGCCCTTGACTGTCTATTTTGAGAGCTATTCTGCCCTTTTTTCCAGTCTCACAGGGGTTCTTGGTCCTTTTTTACTTTTCCTTCTCCATTCTAGTCATGGGTGATCTGAGGCTTTCATACAACTTCACTGTCAGTGAATGATGATGATTTGCATATCTACTTTTTTTTTTCCTTGACCTGACTCCCTTATTTAAGATGTGCATTTCAGACTGTCTGTGTGACAGTTCTCCCTAGATAGCTGATGACAATTACTGATACCAAGAATAATTCTTTTTCCTCCTGAAAGCTCTTGGTTCACATATTTTGTAACTTTTTGTAGTAGATCCTGCATAGATTTTTTTTGTTCAACATATTTTTTTGTCTTACATTTTCCAGAGTCTGTACTCTACTTTCACGAAATTTCAAAAAGCCCAATTCTTATTCTTGTTTTGAACTTTTTGTCTAATATGAATAATATGAATCTCTTTAAATCAGATAGAATATGTAATTTGCTTTTTCTGTCATTACTCAGATCTTCCATCATTCAGTTCCTTCATTTCTTGCAATTTTTCTCTATAAGTATTCTTGTAGTTATCTCAATTCAGGTTTTCTTCTCCCAGCAATAGTTCAGGAATTACTGATCAAAAACTCCAACTATTTCAAAATGTATATGAACCTGTGCTAAATTTTGGCTGTTCTGTGCTTAATTGGAATTAATATTTTTGTAATGTGAAAGTGAAATAATGCTACATATGCTGCAGTATGTAGGTGAATATGAAGAGGTTCTGAAGCGATGCCTTACGTGGCATTGGTTTTGGACAGTGGCTTTTGTATTAAAACTGTCCTCTGGACTGTCATTAGTAACCATTATTCTGCTAAATCTTTACTGCCTTTAGGTGTTAAGATTTTTTTCAAAACAGCAAAAAGGTTCAGCATAGGAATCTTGAGTTTGACACTGATTTAGAAAGAAAGTTGCCCTTCTGATTATTCAGATCCTGGTACAGAGTATAGAAAGTAGAAGTACAGTTTGCGAAATACTATCTTATTGTAGTGGTTATACTGTTTAAGTGTATGAATCAGTTAATACCAGTAATACTTGCATATTTTAAATTTATGAATTAATTTTGTACTGCTATCACTTCATTTCTGTATTCAATATTTTTGGCTACACCCTAATCCATTTTCACTGTGTGTTTAATAAAGCAGTTAGCAAACTTGTACATGAGAATCAGTGGGTAAGATTCATTTCAAGTTACTCAATTGTCTTCCATAATGCTTCATAGGGTAGTAATATCTTTCAGCGAGCTAAAAAACAAAATAAATCTCTCTAAAGCACTCACTCAAGAGTAACTGTAATGTCTGAATCACAACTTAAGCATCATTGCTGTGCTGCGATACTGTCATGACTTTGTAAACAATGAAAGAGTTTACAAATAAAATGAAAATAGCTCTTGTGGGTAACACTTCTTGTGGAGATGGTGACTCCACATCTGCTGTTGCAGTTTTTGAAAGGCACAACTGTGGTGGTAATTGAGGGAAGATAAATGTCAGTTCAAGCTGGAGGAACTTGGATTAAATGCTGGAACTCTATTTTTCCTCACCAGGCAAAAGCAGGCCTTCATTTCTGCTTAATAAAAGTTTTCTATAAGAAAGAATAGTGTTCTTTATATAGCTTTCTCAGTTCATGTTAACAGTGATGTTTGAGAAATACTGAGCTTAGTGCTGATGCAATCAGATATAAGCTGAGTTGTGTGTTGCCAGTGGCACAGGTTTGCCATTCATATATGGTGACAGAGGTTACCAAAAATGCCTTTGGGAACTTCATTTGAAGGCAGCTTATGAAATGAATTTAGAAAATCATACTCTCACTTTTTTTTTTTTAATCATACTTTTTGGTTTTTTTTTTGGTTACTACTCCAAAACTGGTAATTTGTGAAGTTGAGCAGTAGCCTTTTCTCCACCATTTACAGTGTGTTATATGCTGAATTTAGCTACTATTGTTTTGAATGGACTAGGTGATCTCTAGAGGTCCCTTCCAACTCTGACAATTTTGTGATTCTGTGAATGGTTAGATGTTATTACGCTAAGGATAGTTCAGCCCACTTTAACAGAGTAGTAAAGTACAGGTGTATTGATTACTGAGATACTTTTTTATTCCAGCTGCAGGGGTTCACAATGCTTTAAATTCAGCCTGGCTAGCTTTTATTTCTCCACTGTCTTAATCAACACTGACAATTTACCGACCTCTCTATATTTGTTTCCAAGTCCTCTTGATTACAGCCTTCAACTTTTTCTCCCCCATCCGCCTGAAATGAAAGATGTTTTCTTTTTCAAGAACCATTAAGCTGTTGTTTAAGAGACATATTTTTTACAGTCATGGAAATTAGAAATTCCAACTTTTTTGAACAATCTTGTGTTCTAGGTGTGCTGCTAGTTTTTCAGCTTTGGACTTGTAGGTGCTTATAGGCAGTATCTCTGCAGTCATGTGAGGTGATCTTGATTATACAAATTAGCTCGTGCAGCTCATGAATTCTTCAATTCCCATTTTGATATGCTGACACATTCTAGGTTGTTTGGATTCTATATTTATTAAGCACTTTTTTCCAAATTCTTCTCTTGAGAAAGGAAAATTTAGATGCAAGTCTGCATGTATGTGCAGCAAATGCATGTCTGCAGTTTGGTTTGCGTTAGTGCAGTTGTGAAACGAATTCCCCTTTTGTCCTCATTTGCCTTCTATTGGTTTGATTAATGGAATCTTTTTTGGTGTTAATTCCTTTCTAAGGAGATTTAACAATAACATGTTTTTTAGCTATGCAACAAAGAGCCTCCAACATGTAATGTCCCCTAATAGGGACATATATGTCTCAAGGCAACGACTTGGCCAGTTTTGAACCATGTGGATGGTGGGAAAGTTGTATTTGAGGGCTGAAGGCTAAATTTAGTCTAAAGTAAAATCCAGGACAAAATTGAGTCTGCATCCAGTTCTGGGCTCCCCAGTTCAAGAGGGACAGAGAACTACTGGAGAGAGTCCAGCGAAGGGCAACCAAGATGATTCAAGGACTGGAGCATCTCCCTTATGAGGAGAGGCTGCGAGAGCTGGGACTC